>BQNB010085762.1:9151-28378 GCA_026074375.1 Tanacetum coccineum
GTTGACGAAAGTGCACAGACGTTGCTTTTGACTGTCATCGTGATCGTGCTATAGCGACACGAACGAAATCTCTTTTGGTATGTCATACGTAAATATTTTTTGCATTCTTACACAAACCATAGATGTAAACTCATTTTTTTAGTTTTTACGTGCTTAATCATTCTTTGCACTAAATTGTTGCTTCTGTATGCTTTAGTCAATAGATTTTTTTTACGATGCTTATGTTTTGTGACAGTATTTTGTAACACCGCAAAACACATACTACAGTAGCTAAATATCCTTCGACACTAAGTTAGCTCCCGCCGCAACGCGCGGGCAATAACCCAACTTGTTATATATAATTATATAAAACATCAGTGCATAGTGCTCCTTTTTGAATAAAAAAATTCCCTCACGCATGACTCCTGATGAAAAAAATAATATTTTTTTATATATTTTCAAAACGCACCCTGAACTTTAACCTATTTATTACTTTTTTATATAACAAACTTTATTTATCAAATATGGAGCACATATCTACAGATTCATTCGGAAAAAAAATGTCATCGAAAAGATCGTCGAATTGCGAACAAAACGAGCCTAATATTGCACTGGTTCCGACATGCGTACGATTTTATAAAAAATGTTGAAGTTTAATATATATATTTAAAAGACCGAATTTCCAAAACGCACCTGAACTTTAACCTATTTACGTTTTTTTCATATTTTTTAAAATTCAATTTTTAAAGCGCACCCTCAACTTTCACCTATTTAGGAGTTTTGAATAAAACAAACTTTATTCGTTAATTACGGAGCGCATATCTATCGCTTCATTCAGAAAAAAAATGTCGCTGAAAAGATCGTCGAATTGCGAACAAAACGAGCCCAATATTGCAATGGTTCTGACAAGCGTACGATTTTATAAAAAATGTTGAAGTTTAATATATATTTTAAAATGTTTACGGAAATAGTCTTTAGGGTTATCTGTTCCTTGCAAAGTGAGTCCCAATCGCTGAAAAATAGTACTTGGAGTTGTCGATCCGTTGCAAAAATAGTTTCGCGCTCTCCGCGGCAGCGCGCGGGTGACAAACCTCGTTACCTACTATTTGAAAGTAAATTTGTTGTTTATTAGCTGTCATTAGTCTTATCCCGCTGTGATTAGCTGTCATTAGTCTTATCCGTTAAGATTAGATGTGATTGTATTAATTGTGATTTGAGTCATATCCCATAATGGTAGGATGTTACCATAGTTAGTCATAGTCTCATTCATATATAAAGGGATGTTGATGTATAATCCGATCATGGCGAAATAAACATTCTAATATGGTAATCAGAGCCAACCCTAAACACTTCAAAAAAAAAATACACGCCCCTAAATCCTTAAATCTACCGTTGCATTTTTTTCTGTCTTTGCTTGCCTGCTGCTGCTATCATTTGCTTGCATTATTTCCTTTTCATATTGTGTGGAGATCGTTTAGCCCATCTAGGATTAGTTTACAGATAACTTATATACGCAGCGGAATAATAAAGAACAATAAGTTATCAAACAAGGTTTTACTACTAAACATTCAGGCCTCCATTAATTTGATCAGAATAAATGGTTACAAACTGTAACAAGGATCCACAATCCTTGAGGCTACACTAACTATCTAATAAACTAACTAATACACACACGCTTTCTTTGGTGTGTCTAGACTCTCATTGGAGAGATCTAACTATGATGGATGTTTAAACCTACACACCTAATACCCTTTATATAGAGGGATATTAAGGCTTACAAAGGAAGCTAATTAATTGTATTAGGAAGCTAATTAAAACTAATTAAAACCTTCCTTTATCTTTGATATTCTTTGACTTTTCAATGCTTATCTTCATGGAAATCTTTCACAATCTTCCCCTATTTGATATTACAAAACAATCTTCATGTATGAAACAATCTTCAATGCTTCCCCTTGACTTAAGATCTTCTTGAACATGCCACCACACATAATAAGTTGCAAACCATATCTCTTGTAGTCTTCTTCCCCTTTTTGTAATCATCTAATTAGAGGTCCTTCTTGGTAGAAATATCAACTTGTATAAACACTTCCCCTTAAGTGGTGCATGTAGATGGTTAAACATTTAATCAATAAGCTTCCCCTGAAACCAATATGTTTACCATCTCTTGAATCTCGAACTCTGTAGGCTCTATGTAGTGATTACTGATGAAGAAAACTGAGTATAACGAATTTGATGAAGAAGTAGAATCTCCCAAACTTGTGTCTTATGTCTTGCACTATCCACGTGACGTCGAACTTATAAATAAATCTGTGAAATATAAGTAGACCGCAACCTCTTGACAAAAACCTCATCTTCTATGAGACACATACTAAGTGATAGCAAATGTGAGCATTGAGCACCATAAGAAAAATCACACACCTTTGCTAGATTTTGACAAGTCTTCGTCACACCATTGTAAGCACGAACAAGTTATCTTTAAAGTCAATGTCCTGCTATAAACACGACTTTAAGATATGATAAGAACACGCATCTGTGAAACTCAACTACAACATCAAATAAGTGATAATCAACTGTCTTCATAATCACATCTTCAAATAATCCCAAAATAATAGCCATAAATCCAATAATAATAAACTGTTGTAAGAAACAGTTCTATCCGAGATCCAAACGCGTCTGTTGTCCCACATCGGACAATGCTAGCAGTAGAAAGTACTCTGGCAGTACTAAAAACCAACGAACGGTACTAACCAAATTATAATTGGCAGCATTAAGTAACACCAAACCTGCTAGCAGCACTAACCATCCAGAAACAAACATGTGTGTCACCCGTTATCTGATGAAGCTTTAGCATACCATTACTAACTTCTCCCCTTGAGCAGCACAAAAGAATAATGTGAATCGTCTTGGCAGTACTAATGTAGTACAAGAACAGTACTAAGTAACAAAATGAGCAGCATAGATACTTAGCAGTACAAACTTTACTTGGCAGTTGTAACTCATTATTGGCAGCAGTACTAATACGAATGCAACAGTACTAACTCATGTTCGAGCAGTACTAAATAATACCATGGCAGTAGTAATAAGAATGATGGCAGTACTAAGTATATACACTCCTGTATTTATGGGAACTTAAAAATAACCCTTCCATAAAATCAGCAACATAGTCAAACACGTTCAAAATATACTCAGAAAGTTATTATAGGAAGTAAATATATTCCCTAAAATTAGGAACCAAGACTGTATACAGCCAAAATTACATGCTTCTTGCTCCTTTAATTTCTTAAACCACTGATAAACCAAACATGAACATCATAACTGCTATACACGATCAGATACAACCAGCAACAATCATAATCCTACTAATCAATATCTGATGTGCACACGCATCAAGATGTTTAGGGTTTATAAAGAATATGCATCAGAAATCATATGATGATTTTAATACATCTTCTTCTGAAAAGCACGCCAACCAGAAACATTATCACAACGAACCAAAAGCTTTCAAATCATTCAATACTATTGACGATACCTACTGATGAAACCCTTATGGTTGATACCTGTTAGGGTTTTAGAAAACCATAAAACTCTGAAGTATAGAAAATATCAACACCTGTTGCGTCTTTTCTCATTTGCACCAGCAATCATCACCACTATCACAAGCTGCGTCCATGAATAAACCTGTATAACCGGCTGCTTATCAGAATACATACATTCTTGAGTCTTTGCTGCTGCTGCTTTATACGAATTAGGGTTTGCATAAAAACCCTAGTTGCGCCGTCATCATTTTCTTCATAAAAACGACACAAAATCCTTGTATAAACCCTAGATATCAAGAGCAACCCGCTCTGATACCAATTGTGGAGATCGTTTAGCCCATCTAGGATTAGTTTTACAGATAACTTATATACGCAGCGGAATAATAAAGAACAATAAGTTATCAAACAAGGTTTTACTACTAAACATTCAGGCCTCCATTAATTTGATCAGAATAAATGGTTACAAACTATAACAAGGATCCACAATCCTTGAGGCTACACTAACTATCTAATAAACTAACTAATACACACACGCTTTCTTTAGTGTGTCTAGACTCTCATTGGAGAGATCTAACTCTAATGGATATTTAAACCTACACACCTAATACCCTTTATATAGAGGGATATTAAGGCTTACAAAGGAAGCTAATTAATTGTATTAGGAAGCTAATTAAAACTAATTAAAACCTTCCTTTATCTTTGATATTCTTTGACTTTTCAATGCTTATCTTCATGGAAATCTTTCAGCTTTTAATTCTTCCATATGTAGAATACCAAAGTGTCATATTAATCCCTTGTTGTTTCATTCGTCTTCATTTAAGCATATGTAGTTTTGTAATCATCAAATCAATAAGCCCAACACTTGTAAATCCTAATTCAATATAGATCTTTCTAGCCTGTTTAAGGGTTGTAGCCAATATGGATAGTTCCACACAAACTACAGGAGAAACAATGACTATGGACACTATAAGTTATGCGGAAACTAACTTTTAATGCTAAGAAGAAAAATGAATATTAATAACTAAACTTTTGTATTAATCTGCTAAAAAGATTATAGATTACTAACTATGAGATTGAGAGATGTGATGAGAAGGATATCTTCTCTAATGTCGTAGGGTTCCTTTTATACACCAAGGATAAACCCTAACAGACTTACAAAACACGTAGAAGATAATGCACATCTTTTCCTATAATATCTCATGCATATCTCTTAAACGGTACTAACTATTAAATGGTACTAACTATTTTATACTGACGGTACAAACTAATACTAACAGTATAAACTATAATTGTCAGTACTTTCTACTACAACTAGCGGTACTAAGTTAGAAAAACATAATTCCTAACAATCCTCCCCTAAACATGATTGTTTAACTTGTTTAACTTCATGTTTCCTCAGTTTACTATTCTAGAACTCTTGGAGGATGTATCCAAACATTCTGTCAAATCTTGATATGATCTTTGATGATTTTGACATCTTCAGCTATCCCTTGACGTTTTTAAGCATGTATCTCAGGTATTGGTGCTATTGATGGCTTGGATAGAACGGAACGCGGATATCAAAGACTGTGTCTCGGTGAAATGTTTGTTTATTTAAACAAAAGGATGCTTTGGTTAAGAAGTCGTATCATGACTTTTTGAAATGAAGTTTTTAAGTTAATTTGGGACCTTGTAACTCTGATGTTCTTCGTATAAATAAAATAAATTTTGTTTTACAAACGTATCATTTGAACATTTACTGGGACTCGTGTGCATGTATTATGAAGTAGCACTCCAAATGTTGTATTTTGCTGCGTATCGTATTTTGGGGGTGTTACAACGTCACGATTTACACGCGACGCCGTCACCACGACACTTGTGACGGGGTCAGGATATTCCTGACGACGTCAAACGCCCAGTTACAGGAAAACTCAAAAATTTTAAGTATTTTTGAAAATAAAACTTGTACAACGCTTAAGAAAGTTGTAATTATTTTACAAACCTGCAAAACCATGAGTTTAACAATTTTCTCATCCTATCTTTATTGCTTTCGTAGAGTCTAAATTTAGTTAATGAGGTTGTATTTATTATTCACCCGTGGATTTTACGCTTGGTGTAGTTGTCTTTGTCTTTGATTACAGGTTATATTTGACGAGAAGAAGCTTTGAAGTTCTTAGGAAGTTTCATTAGATGACTGTTGGAGGACGATTTAACCAGTTATCGCATGTTTCTTCTCCATTATTGAGCAAACCAGGGGAGTACTAGTTTCTTTTACTTGTTTTCTTTTCCCTTTAATTCATTTTTACGGGTACTTTTATAGAACATTAGGGACAATGTTCAACTTAAGTGTATGGGGGAAATAAGCCTTAGAAACTATTCTTTCATTTGCCATTTGCTTTGTCCTTAAAATAATGGGTAATATATCAAAAAATATGCATAGAGGTAATTTGACCCAAAATTTAAAATTTTTTACACAAACCGGGAAAACACGAGTATTATTTGCGTCTCATGGTATGAATTATATTTACTAGCACAAAAACACTCAAATTCCACACCAATGTGAGGTTTGCACTTAGAATATTATACCTTTTGCTTGTTTGAGTTTAAGGACTTGAGCAATCATGTGTGTCTACTTCCGTCGTTACGGTATGTGTATTGCGTGGTTTTGTCACCTTTTCTGGAACTTTTGGTACTCGGTTACTTATAGGAAATTATGATAGTGTACCGGTAGTATATTAAATTCTAGAACTTGTTATTGTGATGCATCCCGAGACCGCATAGTAAATGTTAGGATTTGCTTGATAAGATGCATTAGGATTAACCCATGTTTTAAACCTGTAATCATTATGATGGTCACATTGATCATATAACTATCCCACACCTTTGCCATGCACTCATTTTAGTGTAGGATACCCCTAGTATAACCCTCCGAGCCTATCCTTTTTCATGGTTGATAAGGTGTCATTTTATACACTTTTTCAGGGTCGTTTAACCCCTAAAATTGTGTGTTTATGCCCAAAATAGGTACTTAATCGTTCCTTTTTAGGTATTTCTCATTTGGAAGATATTTGGATGAATTATATGTGACTTGGGCTCATTTGGAGAAGAAACGGACAAGACTACGGACCAACACCAAGACTCTTGAAGATTTGTGTTCATAGAGCCTAGAGACGGTGTCATATGCAATACTAGACGCCATCGGCAACTCATCAAGTGACGGCGTCACACATTTCAAGACGGCGTCAGCTCGCACCGACTCGAACGCAGATCTAGAAGATTCATTTTTTAACGGCGTCACGATTAAAAAATGCGACGCCGTCGCGTCGATTTTCTTATATATACAAACCCGAATTTAGGGTTTTTAGTGTGTAACTTTAGAATAAAAAGAGGGTACGAAACCCTAGTTCGTTTAGCAACTGTAGGAGACGATTTTAGGGCCTAAAAACCCAATTGTACTTCTTCCAATTCATGTTTTAATCAAGTAAGGTTTACTTAATCATTCAATATGTCTATGTGTTGTTTGATCTATTATTCTTGCTTTATCTTTAACATGCTTGGCTAAACCTATTATTGTGTTTATTTATGATTATATGAAACTTTGAATGTAGATCTTAGTGATGTTGCTTCTTGTGATGGATGTGCACGTTAGGTCTTAGAAAACTAGCTTTCTGTCTATAATCATTGTTGATATGTCTAGTGAAACGATGATTATGTAGAAATGGATACCATCGGTTAACAGGTCTTCTTACTAACCTTGCCCTCCTAATATGGTTTGGATCCACTTTTTAATGTATTTTACATGCCCTTAGTAAAATACTAGGGCGTGTAATAGTCTTCATATACCTTGCATGTGCGTTGCTCTAGCGAAATGCTAAGTAGACGGCGGGTGTTTCGTGTAATTCGTTTATGCTTTTGGAATAGTTACACGATCTTTCATAAGGGTGACATTTGGGCAACTACACTAGGAGAAGCAGAAGGAAAGCAATCTTGGGAGTTAAGTATATACTTGATTAAATAGTCATAATCTTTTATCTTATTGTTATCACATTGGCTTTAGATTTTGATTAGTTTAATTAGCTAAAAACCAACCCACCTAGCATTATTTGTTTACGTGCTTTTCATAAATATAAAAATACAAAAAAGAATCTCCTTTCAACCTTTTGAATTCTGTTAGACCGTGAATCAGCCTTCCCTACCGATTACCCGATCGGTGATCGATAAACAACCCCGAGTCTTTCCTATACTACACTACAATGATTAGGTGCACTGTCTAGGGAGTTGTAAAACTTCTCGTGTAGAAGTCCTTACGGGACAACGCACATCAAGTTTTTGGCGCCTCCGCGTAGGAAATAGTTAGGTTTTGATCATAGTTTAACTTAGTTCTACTCGCTTGAATCCTTTCAAGTGAGAATTTAATTCCCGCACATTAGCTTTCTTGTAGTCTATCTTTTCTTCGTGTTAATTGTTTCGTAACCCATTCTCGTCAACCACCATGGGAGACGAGAATCCTATCCGTACCTTAGGAGACTACTCCAAACCAAGCCACAAGGGCTATAGGAATACCATCGAGCTCCCCGTAGGGAACAACGTGGTACCTCTTCGATCCGACACCATTCGGTTTGGTGAATACGGATGATCTTTCCACGGACTTCAGTTTTTTGGTCCGAGGATCCAAATTCTAATAATCAAGGTCTTTCTTTAAACTTGTGGACTCACTTGACCTTGACGGTAAAAATAAGGAAAGAACGTGCATGCGTTTATTTTATTTTCCCTACGCGATCAAGCTAGCAATTGGCTTGAATGCCTTCCAGCAGGATCCATCTTACATGGGGGAATCTTATACCCGAGTTAACTTGATCAATTTCTTTCACGGGAAGGGAAGGGACCGTTTAAAACTTCACAACGATATCTTGATGGTCCAACAACATCATGGAGAATCTTTATCCGAAGTATGGACTCGTTTCAAGGACTTACTCCAAAAAGTCCCTCATCATGGCATCGATCTTTGGCTCCAAGTCCAAATTTTTTATGACCATGTTAATCCCATCACAAGACGAACCATTGACCAATCAACCGGTGGTAAGCTTCGTGACCTCAACCCCAAAGAATCCTGGGCAATATTAGAGGACCTTGCCCTCTATGAAAACAAAAGTTGGAACGACCCAAGAGATTTCGTTAAGCCGGTCAAGGCAATCGCATTACCTCAAGATGTCCCGAGTACATCCGACCGCCGTCTAATCGGCTCGAAAATCAAGTTCAATACTTGATGGAAGCTTATCTTGCTCTGGACAAACAACCTACCCAAGTAAACAAAATCACTACCCCATGTTATATCTGCAATGGTCCCCATGACACTCGGCATTGCATGGAGAACCCCGAACAAGTCTTCGTTAAATAAGCATCCTCGCGTACCGATGAAGCGGGAGGTAAGTGGTATACCTTTAAGCCCGAGCAAAACAATCTTGGTGACACCTATAATCCGTATGGAGAAGACACGCAAACACTAAGTGGAGACAACCTTAAAAACTCCAAAATAAATTTTCAAACCCACCCTACGGTTCCAATCGAACCGTTCCTTTCTTTAAACAAACTGTCCTCAAAATTTTAACAATCAATCAAATATAGAAGGACTGGTTTCCGAATTCATGGCATCTCAAGACGCTAGACTATCCAAGTTTGAAGTTGATTTTAAACAACAGCAAAGCGAGATGACCAACAAAATTGACACCGTGTTGAAGGCCATCACCGATCGAATAACAGGCACACTGCCTAGTGATACGATCAAGAACCTGAAACTGGGGACCCATCCAGTTTTGTCTGCTTGTTTTACCCGACAATGGACCCACAATGCTCAACACAAGTCCATAGCTCAATCAACACCATCACAATCCACCCCAAGCAACCCGAAAAATCCCAAGTTAATGAGCCTAACATGGAACTGGAAGAAGAAAGCCTCAAAAATGCCAACTCTAACCCACAACCATAACCTAATCAATTTGCCTCCATCGCCACCAATATAACAGGTTGTGAAACTTAACTCGATGCTGGATAATACACTCGGTTAGTCTCTCCCAATCCTCCAATACGAAATTTGTCTACTCTAAAGAGGATGATGAAGAAGTAATGTTCATCGAGATTATACGAGATGATGATGAACCCCAAAATGAGGATCCCAATGAAGAAAGAGGTGGGCAGGCAACGACAAGAAGAAACCGGGTAGTTGAGTACTTCGAACCTTTCCAAACTAGAGATGAACTAACTACATAAGGTACCTAATGAGTGGCCCAAATCCCTTCATATTCCTTAGGAACCTATCATTTCAGAAGGATTACCCATACACCTTAAGATACAGTAATATGGGCACGTGATACGAAAAGGTTACATTAACCTTATCTCTCCTCATTATATTCATACCCAAATGCTTGTACAATTAGATCATGAAGAGGAAAAACATGACCCTTAGGGGAAAATACAAATGGAGAATTAGCAATTTCAAAGGGAAGGATTCAAAGGGATGCATGTCTTTGTCAGACAGAAAACTTCACTATCTTGTCATGGAACTTATGATTGTCGAGGATATTAGTTCAATCATAGACCCTAGTTGTCCACAATTGTGATATAGGGAGTCCCTTGTAGAAATATCAACATGACTGTGACCACCCGAAGGGGTTGTTAGATTCGTTAGAGGGGCCGACGAAGTCGCCTATAAGATGCCCCATAAGATAGAACAATACGACTCATTGTCAGACTTAGAAAAAGAGCATACCAAATCAGTCTATCTTAGGAACGAAGAAGATAAGAGAAGAGGAGTAGAGTATGTGATGAGCAAGATACTAGGATTTTACAAAGAATGCCTAGAACTTGGACCCGAGTACCTAACTGGAGTAGATGACAAAGGAGAAGTCACATAAGGACGTGTGGCTTCAAGTCTAGCTACAAGACTCGTAAATAAAGAAAAGCGCTTCTTGGGAGGCAACCCGATTTACTTTTCCTGTAAATTAGGAGTGTCATGTTTGTTTTAATTCTTTTCCATTTGTTTTATTATGTTTGAATTATATTATAATCATGATTTGTATTGTCTTTAACCTCGTCTTAATTTCAATCAAAGGTATTTTGCAACAATAAGTGTAGGGGAATTTATTCGACTTTTGAGCCAAATTCAAACATGTTAAATGATTTGTTTAGATTAATTCGCGTCAGTATCGAGTCATATGATTGAATTGTTAAATCTTAGGTTTTATACAGCCATTTATACAGGAACTAACTTATGGAATCAAGTGCAGGAAAATTTTCATCAAAAACAAAAATTTCATTTTCATAGACTGTGGAGACGGCGTCACGATTAACAAGTGACACCATCACCATGACACTTGTGAACGGGGTACACCAAAACCCGACGCGTCAACGCCCAGGTCCAGAAAACTCAAAGTTTCAAATAACTTTTGAAATTAAACTTGCATAACAAAAATATTATGTTTCTTCTGTATAAACCAAAACCTAATGAGTTTAACAATTCTTTCATCCTATCTATCGAGTCGAACCATAAAATTCACATTGTACTATTGGGTAAATCACTCATTTTTGCTTGGTTATTAGTTGTCTTTGTCTTTGATTATGGTTATATTGATGAGGAGGAGCTTGAAGTTCTTAGGAAGTCTCATTAGAATGATTCTCGGAGGACGATCTAACCAGTTATCGCATTGTTTCTTCTCCATTATTGAGTAAAACCAGAGGAGTACTAGTTTCCTTTCCTTGTTTTCTTTTCCTATTATTCGTTTTAACGGGTACTTCCAGAGAACATTGGGGACAATGTTCAAAATAAGTGTAGGGGGAAAATAAGCCTTAGAAACTATTTCTTCATTTGTCATTTGCTTTATCCTTAAAAAGATGGGTAATATATCTAAACATAGCAAAAAAGGGAGATTTTTACCAAATTTTTTTTTACGACACATACCAACGAAAACCGAGTATTACTAGTGTCCTATGGATATAATAACTCTCAAAATTCCACCCCAAAAATGTGAGGTTTGCCTTAGATCTTTAGGAATTCGGGTACCTATCATTGTTAACCCAAGATGATTTTATCTTTACCCGGTTCGAGTTAAGGAGTGAGCAGCCACATGTGTCTATTCTGTCGTTACGGATGTGTACGTGTGGTCGTCGTCACCTTTTTTGGAATGTCTAGTGTTAGTAAAATTCATATGAGTGTACTGGTAGCATATTAAATTCTAGAACTTGTTTTTGTGATGCATTCGGAGACCGCATAGTAAGTATTATGATTTACTTGATAAGAGGCATTAGGAATAACCCATGTTTTAAACCTGTAACTGTTATGATGGTCACCTCGATCATATAACTATCCCACACCCTTGCCATGCACTTACCTTTAGTGCAGGATACCTTAGTACAACCCTCCGAGCCTATCTTTTTTATGGTTCTCGTAATTTTTTGGTTAATCCGGACTATTAATGAAGAGCATTGACACCCTTACACCAATCGTTACACCCAAAAAGCCTTAGCCTACCTTATATGTACTACCTTTAGTACATTATTGTTTTAACCCAAGTTAATTATTGAGTACACGGTTGCTAAGTCTTTATCCTTGTAAATACAGTTTTGGGACGATTGGGATTCATGGTAGTATTTATCTTCACGGAAGAAAATAGGGAGAAAAGTTAAGTCAATTACCCCCATTATGTTTGTCAAATGATCTTCATGTTATTTTGATCCACCTCAATACGGGTCATTAGTTAGATTGTTTTTCTCGAGCATGTAAAAGCTCAAGTGTAGGGGTACGTGTTATAAACCCCCATGTTGTATTATGTTACCTAAAAAAATGAGAAATGAAAAAAAGAAAGAGTTTGATGTAGAGTTGTATAGAGTCTGTATATCTTCGTCCGAGTCTTGGCTTAGCAACCAAACCAAAATGTATTCGTGTAAATAATTAGCTAACCCTTCCACTCCAAATTCACCCAAAGCCACCTAAATGTATCCCATCCATTTCCATTTCCATTATATGTTATCTTACACCTACACCCCACAACCTTTTAAAAGACCTCTTAGATAGTAATGAATAATACTTGCACATAGCGGTGGAGGTTTAATCCTTTAACAAGCCTATGGTAATTTATATGCTATAACAGGTAATGAGTGTGATTTTCTGTTTCCCCCATATGTTATAATTTATTATACACCCGAGTGAAAGAGAGAATCCCAAACACTTATGTGAGGTGCTAGTATATACTTTCCGTGCTTTTAATTACGAGGTCTAGAAAGTTGTGTTGTAGAATATGTTTAAAGAGTAGGTAAAATGACCCCTCATATTGTTATTGTCTAGATAGAAAAGCCCATTTGCTTGAGGACAAGCAAATCCCAAGTGTAGGGGTATTTGATGATGTGTCATTTTATACACTTTTTAGGGTCAGTTTTTTAACCCTTAAATCGTTTGCAATTAGCCCAAAATAGGTACTTAATCATTCCTTTTTAGGTATTTCTCATTTGGAAGACATTTGGATGAATTACACGTGACTTGGGCTCACTTAGAGAAGAAACGGACAAGACTACGGACCTACACCAAGACTCTTAAAGATTTGTGCTCACAAAGCCTGGAGACAGCGTCATATGCTATACTAGACGCCGTCGCAACTCATCAAGTGACGACGTTACACATTTCAAAGACGCGCGTCAGCTCACACAGATCAAACGCAGATCTAGAAGATTCATTTTACAACGGCGTCATGACTAAAACGCGACGCCGTCGCGTCGATTTTCTTATATATACAAACCCGAATTTAGGCTTTTCATTGTGTAACTTTAGAATAAAAAGAGGGTACGAACCCTAGTTCGTTTAGCACCTGTAGGAGACGATTTTAGGGCCTAAAAAACCCTATTTGTACGTATTCCAATTCATGTTTTTTATCAAGTAAGTTTTCTTAATCATTCAATATGTCTATGTGTTATTGACTATTATTTTGCTTTATCTTTAACATGATTGCTAAACTCGTTTATTGTGTTTATTTATGATTGTATGAAACCTAGAATGTAGATCTTAGTGATGTTGCTTCTTGTGATGGATGTGCACGTTAGGTCTTAGAAAACCAGCTTTCTGTCTATAATCGTTGTTGATATGTCTAAGGAAACGTGATTGTGTAGAAAGGATACCATTGGGTAACAGTCTTCATACTACCTTGCCCCCTAATATGGTTTAATCCCACTTTTAATGTTATTTTACATTGCCCTTAGTAAACTAATAGGGGACGTTGTATTAGTCTTCTAATATCCTTGCATGTGCGTTGCTCTAGCGGCATACTAAGTAGACGGCGGGGGGGGGTGGTGTGTAATTCGTTCATGCTTTAGGAAAAGTTACACAGATCATCACAAGGGTGACAAGGCAACAACAACACTAGGAGAAGAATCTAGGGAGTAATACATGATTAAATAGACATAATCTTTTATCTTATTGTTATCACTGTTAGTTTAGATTATTATTAGTTTAATTAGCTAAAACTAACCCACCTCTTGATTATATGATTTACTTGCTTTCCATAAAATACTAAAATACTAAAATAATCTTCCTTCAACCTTTAGAATTATGTTAGACCGTGATCAAGCCTTCCTAACCTATTTCCCGAGTGAACGATAAACAACCCCGAGTCTTGCCTATACTACTATACAACGATTTGGTGCACCTGCCTAGGGAGTTGTAAACTTCTCTGAGAAGTCCTAGACAAATCGCACTTCAACGTCTCGTAATTTTCTGGTGGATTCTGGATTATTAATGAAGGTGCATTGTCACCCTTAAACCAATCGTTACACCCAAATCGCCTTAGCCCACCTTGTATGTACTCATTTTTAGTACATTATTGTTTTAACCCAAGTTAATTATTTGAGTACACGGTTGCTAAGTCCTTATCCTTGTAAATACTGTTTTGGGACGATTGGGATTCATGGTAGTATTTATTTCGCGGAAGAATGGGAAAGAAAAGTTAAGTCAATACCCCTATATGTTTGTTAGATGATCTCCATGTTATTTTGATCCACCTTAATTCGGGTCATTAGTTAGATTATAAATATTGAGTATGTAAAATCTTAAGTGTAGGGGTATGTGTTATAAACCCCAAGTGATGTATTATGTTATTCAAAAAAAAGAAAAGAAAAAGAAAGAGATTGATGTAGAGTTGTGTAGAGTTTGTAGATTTTCGTTCGAGTCTTGGCTTAGCAACCAAACCAACGTGTATTCGTTTAAATAATTAGCTAACCCTTCCACTTCAAATTCACCCAAAGCTACCCAAATGTATCCTATTCGTTTCTGTTTTCATTATATGTTATCTTACACCTACACGCCACAACCCTTTGAAAAGACCTCTTAGATAGTAATAAATAATGCTTACGCCTAGCGGTGGAGGTTTGATCCTTTACCAAGCCTATGGTAATTTATATGCTATGACAGGTAATGAGTGTTGATTTTCCGTTTCCCCATTATGTTATAATTTATTATACACCCGAGAGAAAGAGAGAATCCCAAACACTTATGTTAGGTGCTAGTATATACTTTTCGTGCTTTTAATTACAAGGTATAGAAGGTTGTGTTGTAAAATACTTTTAAAAAGTAGGTTAAATAACCATAATACTGCTATTGTCTAGGTAGAAAAGCACATTTTCTTGAGGCCTAGCAACATATTTTGGCTGACTAATTTATAAGTTTAAGGCCATCATCTTACAAATTTATTTAACTACTATCGTTTTTGATGACCAAACCGAGACTTCTACTTTTTTGATATTATTATCGTGAAGTTACTGAATCATTGGTAAATCCGCTTTTAAATGATAACTTATTTAAAACAAACTAGAATAAGCTAGATCAAAACAAGAAATTATGTCGGTTTTTTAGTTGAACAAACTGTTTAGAACAACACTTTACAACCATCGACTCTAACACATTAGTACTTAGTAGTAACTCAAACACTTATTTATTGATTTCATATACTCCAAGTGTTATTACATATGAAATCTCAAACACGTAACCGAAATATCACGTCATTATGACTCATTTAATATTTATCTATCGCAAAATGTGTGCGTTATGCTATAATTGATGTATATTGAATCTTAAACATATTATTACGATTTTAATCAGTTATTAGGAAAACCGTCCATCGGACGGGATGAGACCTAGTGTGCCATTAAATCCATAGGATCATGTGTTTTTGCAAGTCGTTCTGCCCTTATTTCTCATTTACCTCATCCTGGTTCATCTTTAAAAAATCATAAATCTGAGTGTAGTTCACTTGATGAAGGTTCTTAGTCTAACGAATAATGGTGATGTGTTATTTCCATTCAGGTTGAAGATTGTTAAGGAACTTGAGATTGCTAGCTATCTTCTCCGAGAAATGTTTGTTTCGTTTAAAGTCATTCATGAGCTTTGAGAAACAATGATAGTAAGATTCAATCGATTCTCCATCTGTAGAAGTGAACCTTTCCCATTCATTAAATAGCTTGGCCTTTTTCTCCTGAGCCCCGATATCATAACCTTTCATCATTTGTTGAACATGTAACCAGATTTCCTGAGCAGTTTCACAACTATCAACAGTAGCATAGACATCTTCAGGAAGACCCAAAAGAATAGACTGAATTGCTAGATCATCAGCTTCCATCTGCTTAATATCCTTTTTAGTGAGTTCGTTATCAGTTTGTTTATGAAAAGTTTCAGGGACAAGAACTTCACGGTTTAGGTCTCTTGGTTCAGGAATCATTCGTCTTACAAAAGGACCATTCATGATTGAATTAACAAGAAGCTTTCCATTTGGTCTACTCTTAGTATAACGAAGAATACGAGACGACCATGGAACATAGTTGTCCTTATTAAGCATAGGAGGGCGGGTTTCAGAACCGGCTGCATAAATGTCTTGTTGAGTTGACATAGTAAAAGTGATGTGAAAAGATATAGAAGGATCATTTTAGTTATTAGTGGTTTGTTGTGATAAAGTAAGGTTTGATTAATATGATTGAGTCTTTGGAATACACGGGATTTTACAATTCTTGATAAAACCGGGAAATTAAATTTTCACATGATTTTACAAATCAAAGAACAACCGTATAATTCTCTTAGTGAAAGCATATAAATCTCCCAAACGTATAAATCTCCCAAGAAAAATGTATAAATCGCCTAAAGGAAGATGTATAAATCGCCTGAAAAACACGTATAAGTCGCCCAATAGATTATGTATAAATCGCCTGAAGAATGAATGTATAATTCGCCCAACAAGTGATGTATAAATTGCCTGAAAACCACGTATAAGTCTCCTAATAGATTACATATAAATCGCCTGAAGAATGAATGTATAATTCGCCCAACAAATGATGTATAAATCTCCTAGACTAAATGTGTATAACTCACCTAGTACCAAGTGTATAAATCACCAAGACTAAACGTATATAACTCGCCTAGTACCAAGTGTATAAATCGCCCAGACTAAACACATATAACTCGCCTTATAACAACCCACAATTTTCATCAATGTAATTATCCATCTATTAAATTAGATGCACTATATTATCCATCTAATATATATATACTACCTTTCTATAGGGAAATTTTTCGCTTTATCTCATTATGCAACGTAACTTGCATAACTAAAGTAAACAAGCACACGCAACTACCTATGACAATTCTATCTATAAATATGTCAAGCAAACATCATAACATGTCAAGTCAATGATTTGTTATCCATTTTATTATATACGTAGTTTTCTCAACGTTAATATTAAATGAGCTTAAACCGTTAACGTTTACGTCTAAACCCTAAGTTTGGGTAATGTAAACATCTAAAATGAATGAACAAACAACTAAAGCAAGTGTACCAGTAATAAATGAATCAAATTCAAATATGAATTCCCTCCAAAATAAGGTACAATCCCTTTAAAGCATAATGTACAAGTCTTTAAAGCACGAATTCAAATAAGATGTTTTACCTTTGTTTTTCTTAAGGATTTCGTACAAACTAATCAACCCATGTTACAAGCAAACAATACACAACATTTACACCATATTACCTTCTCATTTCATTCATTGTACACGAACTAAAACCTAAAAACCCTAACCGAACTCTAATTTGAAGACACGACCCATTTCCCTCATTTTTACCCACTTTTAAACCAACCAAGCACCCAAGCTTCACTATGACTGTTGGAAACACAAAAAGTGTCAGTCACTTCCAAGTTGTAATAGGTCTTAGCTCGTAGATTGTATCATGTTAAGAATAGAAGCTAATCCGGCCTAAGGCCCATGGGAAGCCCATCATAGCCCTTGGGCCGGCCATCATGTAACTATATAAGCCCTCTCCTAGCCTTGGAGAGGGGTTGGTTGTTTCATTTTCCATTTTTCCACATAATAATATCATCATCCATTCCATCACTTTCTCTATCTAAACATCACAACCCATATCTCTCTCTTGTTCTTGGTATATCATAAGATTACATGTTTCTTCACTTAGTCCATTTACCAAGGTGTTCAAATGGAGTGTGGGTTAGTCTCACATTCGATGATGATCCTTGAGAAGTCGAGTCTTCATGAAGAGATTCATGAAGTGGATCATCACGAAGAGTTGGTGTTTTAGGTGATTCTTCAAAAACTTGAGAAATGTTTGGATAATGTTCTTGTTCTTGAGTTGATGGAATACTTATTGAAGGAGCATCCTGGTTAATGGAAGTTGACACAGGAGAATCGGCTAAAACCACAACTCTCGGAGAAGCAGCTTCTTGAACTGGAGAAACAACAATTGATGAAGGATGGAAGTATTCATTGAACATAGGTTGAAACAAGTGATCCCAATCATCTTTGTTTGGTGGAATACAAGGTTGTTGAGAAACAGTATTTGGAACGAGTCCTGAACTGGATGTTGTAGTAGTCATAGAATGAAGTCCGGGTCCTGAACTGAATTGTTCAGAAGCCATAGCTGTCAGCTCATCGAATGTCACATGAATTGTTTCGATAATTTTCCGGGTTCTTTTGTTGTAGATTCTAAACGCTTTCTTTACGGGTGCGTAACCAACGAAAATACCAATGTCAGCTTTTGCATCTAATTTACCCAGGTCGTCATTGTCATTGGTAGGATAACAAAGTGCACCAAAGACATGAAAGAATTATAAATCCGGTTTCTTATCTTGCATAAGCTCATATAGAGTTTTGTTGTATCAGAGGCGGATTAAAGAATGGTTTTGGGTGTAACAGACTGTGTTGATTGCTTTGGCCCATAAAAATAACGGAGCTTTAGAAAATATTAACATTGTACGAGCAGCTTCTATAAGAGTTCGGTTTCGCCTTTCAACAACGCCGTTCTGCTAAGGAGTGCGGGCAACAGATGTTTGATGCGAGATGCCAACATTTTCATAAAATTCATGAAGTGTCTGATTGACAAATTCGGTTCCATTATCTGTTCGAACATTACGGACAGTGGCATTGAAACGTACTTGAATATTTTTGATGCATTTGATGATGGCCTTAGGAGCTTCATCTTTTGTTCTAAAAAATATGACCCAAGTAAATCTTGAGTAATCGTCGACAATCACTAAGATATACCTTTTCCTGTTAATACTCGCCACACACATCGGGCCACACAGATCCATATGCAAAAGATATAGTTTCTCCTGGTTAGTGTCTGGTATGTGCTTAAATACACATACCTTTTTCCATTAAAAACGGACTTAAATGACCAAAAACAGACAGAAACTGCCA
>BQNB010085763.1:0-28378 GCA_026074375.1 Tanacetum coccineum
TCGTTATAAATCGGTTTTTCGAGTTTCTTACCTTTTTGGAATCGTCATGAGACGCACTATCTTTATAAAACATAATCTAGTTATTACAAAATACGAACCAAAACAGCCCCTATATATATTTTGGGGTTTATTTATATAACTTTGTTTTTATATACTTTTTAACTACAAGTTTATACTTAAACCAAGAGTGTAGAACACTTATAAATCCATTTTAACATAATATTACCAACATCATAGCATATGTAAAAGTATACAAAATCATAACCACAAGTAAAAATATGTTTTACATGTTTAAAAGTATCCTAATAGTGATATTGCTAAATAGAACATATAAACACATAAAATGATAAATGTAAAGACATAAAGGGTTTTAGGTAACCTTAAAAAGATGTAGTGTGATGAACCAAAGTATCTAAACCCTTGTTTAGATATAAAACCAAAGCTTGCACTCTTGAAACCCTAGTTTTCAAATGAAAACCCTAATCTTGTTTTTCTTGCTTCAACACTTGTAAATACTTAACCTAACCTTCAAACCATCTTAGTAGGTCTTAGATATGTTGTGTGTATGCTTGTATAAGTGGTATAAAAAGATTGTATGGTTTGTGTGGGGGAGGGCTTTTGAGCCGTGGGCTTGTAGTGAGCATGAGGGAGTATTTGTTTGATTTTTACTTTGTAAATGAAGTGTGTGTGATATGTATCTAGTTGTGCATGCTTATATATATGACTTGGACTAGTCAAACCTTCTATTAGAAGTGGTCAAAGTTCAAAGGGACAATGGGAGGGAATTAAGGAAAACCTTTGGTCAAAACTAGACATGAACACTTTAGGTTTAATGAGAAAGGTTCGTACAAGATCAAGTGGTTAGTTTGTGTGCTCTTGGTCCCCTAAGGATCACATATGCCACAAAATTTAGGAGGGGGAGGGTGCTAGTTGGTGATTTTTGGTATTTAACAAAATATTTTGCATTTACTTGAAGTATAAAATGTATAAAGATATAACTAGTAAAGTGTATGTTCTAGTTCATTTATTTTATGTACAATTTAACTAACAATGTTAACATAGGTTAATTTTTATAAAACTTTAGGTATTGGGTATAATATTGGGTATTTGTTGAAGCGTAGAAAAGTTTTGGTAGTTGCGGGTATGCCTAAACGTATTTTATCGAGAAACGTAAATGTTTTACGCAACCAATAAAAATAAAATATAAAAAGTTAATTATTACTTTATTTATAATAATATAATGATTGTTTGACGTAAACTTTAATTGGTTTGGTGCCCGTTTACGTTGATTGTTGATTTTTAGTTTACGCGATTTAACGTAACGATCAAAATTAAAAGCAAACGCGTACGAGAAAAAAAATAAATAGTAAAATAGATGACGTCGTAAATGACCTGAAAATACGGAATGTTACAATATGAGAATCACGATCGTCATCATTCGTATAACCCACTTCAATTTTCTCTTCTATAGAATTGATAAGTTGCAAGTTATCATGTTTAGTGACACGATCAGAAGTTTTAGTTTCAGAAGGCCATTGCTTAATTCTAGCTTTGAGGAGACGAATTTTTTTATGAGATAAGAGTTTCCTTCCAAAGTTACGTTCCTCCAATTTAGGTAACTCAGTTTTGATAACTCTATCAAAAGAATCACGAAGTATCCGGGAATAAAAAAAGCTTGAAAGGAGTAGGACCAAATTCGGATTTAGAGATCGTTATGAGTATTATGATTTCTTAATTCTTATCGTTTATTGAGTTGTTCTCCTCGATAATTAGTGTAGTATGCTTATAGACTCTTGTATCCTTTACTGGGTTTTAAAATAAGGTTGAGTGTGCATTAGGTAATGTGTGAGGATCTGAATCATAACATGCATAATTGATTGCGAGATTATAAATTCTTAGTAGTTGTAGGACCTAGCATAAGTAGTCGGGTTGCGTCATTCAATAAAACAACTAATAACAAAAATATGTATTTCATATGATTCAACAGATTCTCGGTATGTGATGCGTATTTTTATTAAAATTAATTATTAAGTTCTAAATTTATAAAACTTGACTACATATGGTCTACAACGCACTAACGGGCAGAGTACCCGGTCGTGTATAGTGTAAGATTGGTAAATCCGAGGTTGTTCTCAAGAGCTAATGCGCGATCTAGAATATGAGTTTTAATTGTCACCTATTTTGAAAGCGGGTTTTATGATTAAATTGTAAAAGAAATAAATAACAGGAATAGAAATGAATACTACTTATCAAATGAGAAAATGTGTTAATCTAGTTATTTTCTTATGAATTAACTCTAAAGTGCAATGTTTACTCGTTCACTCTCTTAGAGGCATCTAAACTCGTTAGGCTCAAAACCTAATCCTCGCCTAACCTATGATCCTTGAGTATAATGAACCATTTAATGGAAATGACCTTCTTCTCAATTCACATACATTAAGATTTCCAACTAATCTATGAGACGTGCTTTAGTGGTTCCCATCAACTATAATGTTGATCACGCATAATACTACAACTAGACAAGTTATAGTAAAAGCTTACACCTAAAGGGGTGCAAGGGTCTTTTGAAAAATACCTCACGCTAATAAGTTGCTACCTACTTGCATGACTCGCACTCCTAACCAGGTCATTATACTAAGGGGCGCCTAATGGGCATAAAGTCCCCAAACAATGAATGAAAAAGAAGAGCTTCCAGTATTGGCTAATCTCTATGTAGTGTTTTTATGTTTTATTTTTACTGTCCATTTCTTTTATCTATGATTAAGTAATGATGCAAAATTGAATTAGACTTTATTTTATTATTGTGCACTTGACTTAAAAACTATTTTATTTTTTAATCATTTTTTACACACATATGTTTTTGAAAGGCGAGTTAGGAAAAAAATCAAAATATATTATTCATCAGTTAAACTATATGCAGCGCATTTCAATTTGAAACACAATCTAAGTATACATCAAACATATGTGATATAGAATTTTGAATAAAAATATACGTGATATGTTAAGACAATAGTTGGCAATTGGAAATAAAAAATAAAAATATACACATGACAAATTATGATATGACAAAGTGATTTGATGGCGTGTGAATCTGCAAAGTTTTTATGATTTACACAACATACACAACTTACAATGATCACCAAAATTATGATATATGAGTAAGTGTGATGCATTTCCAATTTGGAAAGATTCCCTTACATCATGAAGATGACTATTGACCAACCAAAATTTATTTTCCCCTACCCATGTGGGATTCTGGTGAATCCTTTAATGCATGAAACCTACTAGTACTAAAATCAGCCCATATCAGGACTCATGAAACAATGAGCTTGAAAGATAGAACTGCAATAAACTCCATGATTAAGAACCATATTTCAAATAATGAAATTGAATACACAGCTTGAAAGATGAAAAGTCTAAGGTAAATTGTCGAATTACAACCACAAATAGGCAAATTCACAAGCATCAGCAAAAGAACATGTACTAACTATAAAAACGTAGCGAGAACATATTTTGTGTGTTGCCATATTCAGATCCATAAAAGGCCTTGATCATTGATAGAATGCGATAAAGAATAATGCGAAATTAAACAGAATGCCGTGCCGAGTAATTTGGTGCAAATATTTTTTGCCGCATCATCTTTTATTCCAAATCGTTATTTGTGCACATTATCACCGATCGGGGCCTTTTGCGGATATGAAACTGAAACGACATAGAATATATGTATTTAGGTAATGTTCTATAGCTCTTGCTATCTCTTCGAAAGCAACCGCATAATTCAAACGGTTATATGTAAAATTTATGCAGACTTAGCATATGAAGTTCTGGAGCATTATAGCCGTTTGATTTGAAGCTCAGATTGTGAAAGATCTGGTGTGAAGCCATTCATAAGAATTCTGCAACTTCAGATTGGCGACCATATATATCTTTGTTGATTTATATTTGATTTATTTTTCGGCTGCTAATTTATTTAAGTGATTATAGTTAAGCCTAATTTACAAAAACATTTACTCTATTAAATTAAGTGATTATAATTAAACCTAGCTTACATAAACTTATCTTTTAAAAATTTAATTGTCTATTAGTTATGAATCTTTCCAAAAGAACAAATAGGTAGATTTGAACTCTCGTCACAACGAAACGTGTGTGTTTCAAACCTTGTTTTAATAAAGTGGTACTATAAAATGTTCATTTATTTCTCTTTATTTTATTTTATGTAAGCCTAAAACATAAATCCCTTTATAAACAAAAAAATTATTTCTTTTTGGTTTTGTGGTTTATCAATATAGGCAAGGTTGGCGTTGAGATTCAAGTCGCAAAAGACAAGTGTAAATATCTTATTGGTGCAAATCATCTCACACGCATCACCATCCGCACCACCCCCTTACCAAATCTCATCCATCCATTCCAATCCAATTCAATCCAACGGTCCACCTCACTCCAAAGAAACACACCCACCCAAATATTTCACATATTCCAGCCCAAACTCCCTTTAAAAACACACACACACACAATCACATAATCATCAAACCCAATCCAACTTTTACAAAACCCTCAATCCAGTCCAATCAATCTATCAGCAATGGCTCGTACAAAACAAACAGCTCGCAAATCCACCGGAGGCAAAGCCCCACGAAAGCAGCTCGCAACAAAAGCCGCTCGAAAGTCCGCCCCAGCAACAGGAGGAGTGAAAAAGCCCCACAGGTTCCGCCCCGGAACAGTCGCATTGCGAGAGATTCGCAAGTACCAAAAGAGCATTGAATTGCTAATCAGGAAGCTCCCTTTCCAACGTCTAGTCAGAGAAATTGCTCAGGATTTCAAGATGGATTTGAGGTTTCAGAGTTCGGCTGTGGCCGCGTTGCAGGAAGCCAGTGAGGCGTATTTGGTGGGACTGTTTGAGGATACCAATTTATGTGCCATTCATGCCAAGAGAGTTACCATTATGCCTAAAGATATGCAGCTTGCCAGAAGGATCAGGGGAGAGAGGGCTTAGAATTGTTTGGGTTTATGTTTTGTCAACTTGTAAAAGACTAGTTATGTTTTATGGGGTTTAGTTTGAGTTGTTATGTGAAGAATTGATGTCTAATCAGTTGATTTTAATGGAATTTGCTACTATTTTATATGTTGAATTGAGTTATTATTTGTCATGTTATTTGGGATTGCCAATTGAAATTTGATATTTTGGATCTTATTTTGTGATGTGAAATGCTTAGATCTGGGTAAATGTTTATGAATGCTGCTTGAAATTTGTTATTCTTACTGATTTTGATATGTAAAATGCTTTGATTATTGTTTATTTGTCTTGTATGGTGCCTATTATAAGCTTTTCATAGGTGATGCAAGCTGATAAGCCAACACACCCTTACGCTGTGTTCTCAAGAATTAGTGGGAACTGTAGGTACTTATATTATCATAAGTTAAGCTGCTATAGAAAGGCGACATGTCTGTATAAGAGCAAAGCTAGATATAAAACGGCGAGCCTTTTGTTTTTTATGAAATGAAACCAGTGGTTTAACATTAAACTGTGATTTGTAGTTCTGAAATGAGATGAATGGAATAAGCATTCTCATGTTGCATAGGCATAGCATAGTTCACAAAGGTTGCAGTATGTAATGTGGATCTAGTGTGTATTTAGGATCTGCACAAATTGTTTGAGTCAGTCCATAGTTTAAGCACTTATTGTGAGAATTAGCTATGTTAATGCTTGAAACCAGTCACGAAGGCTCAATCATATGACCATAAGTTGTTCTAAACTCTCTTTTTGGAAGACCAAGACTCTTTCATATGGCGGTAGACTTACCTTATTAAGGTCCGCGTTTAGTTGCTTGGTAATATATTCCGTGTTCTTGCCGATGTAATATAGGCGTTCGTTGGAGATTCTTGTAGGGAGGTTGTTTGGATGAAAGGAAGATTGCTTGGGTTTCTTTTGGGAATGTTAAACACTCAGCTTAGCCAAATTCATGGCTTTGGGTACACAAATCATCTGGTCAGTTTACAGTTGTAGATAGTCACTTCCTATTGCCCACGGGTGATATAAACATTGCAATGATGTACTGTATTGTCATGTAAATTACATATTTTATATGTATGACCGGCTTCGTCTGAGGAAAAATGTAGATAAGCGTGATATTGACTCAATTGTGTCCCATTCGTGATGTTGATGTTGCATCTGGAAATCCAATACTATTCCTGTTCCCTTTTACCATTGAGGTTTGGGATCAGGTTCATTAGTGGCGGGGTATGAGTTTTTTTCTATATGAACGAAAGTATGAAACTTTAAGAGGTCCTAAACTCGTCTGCTAAGTTATCTGATAGCACTTCTCAGTGCCTATGTAGCCACCGAAACCACTTTTTGGAGTACATGGAAGCCTAGAAATGATGCGTCGTTTTCTGAATCATAGTCATTGAGGTCAGATCATTTATGCATCTGAACCTTTTAACAATACTCATCTCAACTTCGATTGAAAAATGACGAGAAATTTAGTGTTGCTGTTAAAAGGGGAACATACATGTTCTATGCAAATGACCTTTTCTCATAATTCAACTTAAGAGTGCTTATCAGTCGAGTTATAGGCACGCCACGTCACTTTTACCATATAACATTCCTATATCACAAAACCTCAAAAACACACTCCCAATAACATTCCTATAACACAACACAAAAGACCTCCACTTTATACTAAAAAAGAAAATGAAAAAAATCAAAAACCATACACACAAACCGGCCGTTATAACGAGCTGCACCTAGCACTCTAAACCCTTTTGGTAATAGTTTTGAAAGATCTTGATTTTGTCAATTTCTACAAAGCATTGACTTTCTTCTTCTATGGGCCAATTTTACATATTGTAGTTGTGTACTTTGTGATTCGGAGAGGAGAACAATCACGGAACAAAGATCAAAAGAATGGCCTTATCTATAGCTAGTCCACACTAACACCTAAGCAAATTGAGTAGGATGCTAGTCCACAGTCCACACTAAAGATTTGAATAAGGTTTATAATCGGTTTGTTGCTATAGATTGTATCTATATATACGAGGACAGTATAACAATTTAACTAAGGAAGTTGTCACAGGTAAAAATTCAATATTTACAAGTAATTGCAGATGTTGCAGAGGTGTGTTAATCAGTGAGAGAGTAGAGTAGCATGTCCGCAGCTTTTGAATGGACCTCCCCCCCCCACCCCCCCCCCCCCCCCCCCCCCCCCCCTCAGTAATGGTCATAAAGGCAAACTAATATAGCTTCTCCATTTGTTTACAATGTTGTCTATGAAATTTATCACAGTGATTAATCTGTTAATACTTAAAAAGGTGAAATCTAAGTTCACGATGGAGTGTTTTGTCAGAGGAATGGTAAATCTTTCATGTACTAATTTCAAATAAATACACAACAACTAAAACCATGTTATACTTGCTACCTTGGAAAAAAATTTGAACTACTATTTCCAAATTAGTTTTTGATGGAATGATCATATATGCTCTGGACTGAAAACATGCTACTTCGATACATATAAACTTGAAAATCGAAGTCTTTCACCCGGCCAACAATTTAGCTTCTCACAAACGCCGTTTATCCCCCTAGATGTAAAGGCGCCGCGCGCGCTCCTTTCTACAGATGTTCCATTACGACAGGCCTCCTTCTTTGTTTCTCGACCCCAAACTTCAATGCCAATAGGAAGTGGTTTTTTATGAATTCGACAATGCATCACCCATTCTTTCCTTTTCAGTACCCACACCTCCATGCAATTGTCGACATTGTCATATACATATCCAACTTCACCATGAAGATCTACCAATTTATCGAATAGCACCGAATTGTATTGTGTTTTTTTGGGAGGACACTTAATCACCCGGAATTTCTCCTTCCTCACATCAAAGCATATTACTTTTCTTCCATGCTTGGCTTCACGTAAAAAATGTGTAACTAACCAATGTATGCACCCATGAGCGAATACAGATTTACCATTTATCGGATAAGAGGGGACTTGGGGTACCTCTTGCCATAGGTTAGTACCCAAGACATGCACCATGGTGCATAAATTCTTTCTAATTAGATCAATGTTTTCCTTTCCCACATCAATTATTACTCTTGGAAAAACACAAACCATCTTGAAAGTGTTGGTGGAATAATCAAAACCAAGCCCACATGATTCTTCGTACGAGAGACGCCAATCTGGTTTTTTGTCCATGGGTGGCAACTCAAAGCATTCTTTCCTTAGAGGATTAATCACAACCAAAGAGTTGAACTTGTCACACTGGTCTTGCGAAAGATAAAACAACCCATTACAAGAACCAAGAACAACATGAAGATGATATTCTGATGATTGTTTACAACACTTAAACTCCAAAAAACTGTTCTTTTTCACCTCTAATAAACAAGCAGCATTATCATGTTTTGGTACAATGGTATTGTGGAAACTTACAAATGAGTTGGTTTGGTTTGGGTTAAATACCAGTCTGCGGGTTGATTGGAGCATGCACGAAGGGTGGGTTACTTCTTCAACGGCTACGTTTGTATGTATGGTGGCATGTAAGGATTATCAATGTATTCACACCATAATTTGGATACACATCGGAAACGAACCAAACTTTTGACAGGCATTCTTGACAAGATTTCAGATATAATATCAGAAGGTAGCGTAGCCATGTCTTTAGATGGATTTGAAAAAATGGGTTATGTTGATGGGTGGTGGTATTTTATATAGTTAATTAAAGATAATATAAATTGATAAGGTTGGTATTTTATTTAGTTAATGAAAGATAATAGAAATGAAATATGATTTATTACATAAAAAGCCATGTTATTTATAATAGAACATTAGCTTTAGGAATAAGTACTAAATCACTAGATCTAATGGGACTTAAGCTCCACAATGGCCTTGGGCAATTAATTTATGCGTTAACAGTATAGGATTGCAATAGGGTTCTTTCATCTCCTTCTTGTATAATAATTGGCGGTCATGGTTAAGTTTTACTATTAATTATCCATTCTCTGCGTAATCAAAAAACTATGAACTTGAGATTTATGGATGCTTGTTTGACCAGATATACCAATTAAAAAATAACTATGCGCTTGAGATTTATGGATGCTTGTTTGACCAGACATACCAATAAAAAAAAGAATTTCATATATCACCCTTATTGTAAAATATTATTGTGGGCTAGTTATGGGCTTATGGGCTATGGGTGTGTTTGGATAAGGGCTTGTAGGGGCTTATTGGGGCTTGGGCTTTTAAAGTAAGCCGGCTTATAAAATAAGCCCCGTTTGTCACGCGGGCTTATGAAGTCATAAGCCTTTATAAGCCCCAGCCCCATAAAAGGGGCTAAAAACTTTAGCCCGGGGCTTATGAACCAATAATTACTTATATACCCCTAAAAATATCTAACATACACCAAAAATTTATTTAATTATGTCATTTTTAGTAATTTTACAATAATAAGCCCCAACCCCAGCCCATTTGCCAAACAAGTTTAAAAAAATACAAATTTTAATTTCGGCTTATAATATAAGCCCCAGCCCCAGCCCCGACACAAGCCCCAGCCCAGCCCATTACGCCAAACATACCCCAAATCAAATTTCATTTCGGCTTATATTTCATAAGCCTCAATTTTCTGGCTTATTTTGAGACTTATGAGCTTATATAAGTTTATCATATCATAATAAATTTATATAAACGGATAAGCTCACAAATCTCAAAATAAGCCGAAAATTTAGAGCGTTTAAAATATAAGCCCAAATAGGCTTATGTTAATAAGCGAAACAAACATCCCTTCAGGTGCACGTTTGACTATTTAAATTTACAAAAGTGACCCAAGACCCAACAGCCAGCTGTTATGTACTGCTGTTACTAACTAAAAGTTAGATTTATTATTATCTAATTTTTTTTCGGAGGCTCAGTTAACCATTAAGGGTATTTTTGGGTATGTGAGTTCCCCAACAACCTAAAAGTTGTGGGTTCAAGCCTCGTTGAAAGCATGTGTAAAATATATTGTGAGATAGTGGTATAAGTTGTGAAAAAAATTGTCTTTTAAAAAAGGCTAATGATTTGCACACTCTTATTTTTGATTTATACACTCTATTATGCGCTTTAACCAGTTGTACATTTATTGAATAATGTTTTGCCAGTTTGTACATTTGAGTGTATGGATAAAAAATAAGAGTGTGTCAATCAACTTCCTTTAAAAAAACTATAGCTTAACAAAAGAAAGGGTTCTTAACTTCTGAATTTGAGTTCCTGTAGCATTCGGTGAAAAACTAATTAGATAAGGATAAGGATCCTCTAAAGCTCATTTGAACTTTAGAGGTAAAGTTCTCTCACAATGATAAAGAAAACCGAGTCCCGCAGTAGGCCTCGATATTATCTATGTGAGGGAACTTTAACTCTAAAGTTCAAATGAACTTTAGAGGATCTTTTTCCATTAGATAACTGCTTTTTTTTATTAGACAAGCAATGCTCAATGTGCCACAATGTTGAAACATTCCTTCAACAAGGTGGATCAAAAAGACCGCATCATGGTTCACCTCACGCCACAACTGCAACGCAAGAAGAAATGAAACTTTGATCTATATAACCGATACCGTTGACCAGGTATTCAATACAGTAAACCCGCAACCAGTGGCGGACCTAGGATTTCAAAATAGGGTATGCACTCAAGTTCAGTATTTTTGAAAGGTATGCACTCTATGTATATATTTCTTTAAAAAAATAAAAAAAATTTACACTAGCCTGTCGAATCGGAGGGTATGCACGTGCATACCCATGCTATAAGCCAAGTCCGCCCCTGCCCACAACTCGCTCAAGATGATACAAGCCTTGTCGAATAACTGAAAAGGTATGAAAGCATGAAAGTTATTGCAAGCGCCGCAGCCAACCACGCGTACAAACCAAAACACAACTATGCACCTTTTCGGGACATCTTCATCCGAAGCATCCCAACTTGTTAGATAACTGCTTTTAATATACTAAAAAACACTATTACTTTTCTTTGAAATGCTAATGACTAGCTCACACAATTTAAACCAACGGCCATTTATTTAGAAGACATTCTCACAAAAAGGGCACCTAAACCAAATATCAACAATTAGAAATATAAGTTGTGTTTGGCAAAATTAGCACCAACAATGAGTAGTAACAGTAAACCGTTGCAGTGAGTAGTTAGTAACAATTTTTTTTTATAAAAATGTTTGGTGAATGCGTAAAACAATTTATAAATGCTATCATGTAATGGCTGGAATATAAACATTTTGTAGAAAAGACAAAACTACTTGTCTGTTACTCTGAAAAAAGCATTTAAAAATAACTATACGCTCATCAATCACCGATATCTTTAATTGCTCCTAAATGCTTCGCGACAAACATACTGTAACAATACCCATAAATTATGAAAAATAAGAATAAATTTAATTGCAGTAATGGTTTTTACGATACACTTTCTATTAAATAAATAGAAATATAACTATATAAACATAGAGCAGTACCGGGGAAATGTGTATTTTTACTCGGGGTGAGAAAAAAAAAATCAAAAAACCGAAACCGACCGAAAATCGAAAAAACGACCGAGAAATACAGAAACCGAACTAGAATCGTCGGTTTGGTTTTTTATTTTTTTCAAAACCGAACTTTCGGTTTCGGTTCGGTTTGAATAAAAACCGAACCGTAAAAACCGAACCGAACCAATCCATTATACATAATACTGGGCTCCTAATGGACTTAATGGGCTGCTTTTTAAGATTATTGAGCCTTAATTATATGTTTTTACTTGTTTAATTTTAAAAAAGAAAATCTTTTTGCTAAATCAATCTTTTAATTATATTTAAAATGATGATTACGGGTTGGAATTTATCTTCATTATGCGACCAGATAGACAAGGCAAAACATGTATAAAAAACAATAAATACATTAACAGTGACTGTGACTTAAGTTAGCAATTGGAGTTTCTCCTTTAGGCAAATTTTATTTTCTATACTGGTAAAGTTAATAAAAAAATTACAAATTTTTTTTAACAATTTTTTTTTAGAATCCGAACTGGAAAAACGATTGAAAAACCGACAAACATACCGAGAAAAACGACGGTTTCGGTTATGGCTCACGGCATTAAAAAAACCGTACATTCGTTTTTGGCCAAAAACACTGACCTCCAAACCGGAACCGTGAATCACCCTAATTTTTACACAAACGTCATCACAATTATTTACTGAAATAGGATTTGAGGTTTAACGGTCCATGGCAAAAGTTAGTCCTAATGGACTAACGTGTAATGGAACGCTAAACCAATGACTATTTCCATAAAAACATTTAGGAACAATTTACAAAAATAGTCCTTGGGGTTATCAGTCATTTACAAAGTTAGTCCTCAATGACTAACTTTATACAACAAATTTTAATTTTAAAGATTAGATTAATGTCATGTTTTGACTTTTTAAAATCTTTCTTTTTTTAATTTTGACTTCAGATATATTTTTTTATATAATACTTGATGTAATGGTGTGAATGAATTGGGTTTTAAATGTATTTTGATTGTTATAATTTTCATCAAGTATTATATAACACAACTAATAATATTTAATTTCAAAGCTATTTTTTTTAAAGTTAAAATATAACACTTATTTTGAAACATAGCGAGTATATATTACTACGTATATACTAGTTTTGGAGCGTTTGCACATACGAAATTTTGACATTAGTCAAAATTTACTAATATTAGTGTTTATATGTGTTTTAACCCGTTCATAAACAAAGTTATCACATTAAAAATTTTATAATTATTTATCTTTTATATTCACCATGTTCTTTTAACTCACAATTGCTATAGCATTACAAAAATTAAATTTTAATTTGAGTGAACAATAATAATATTATTAAATAATTAGGGTGTGTGTGATGTTTTAAGTATCAAATAGCGACGGGAATTTATAGTCTCTCTTAAGTGAATTCACTCACAGCTCTCATACCCAACCTCCGCTGACATACTGAGTCACACAATTTTAGGCACCAAACTTCTCACTAATTCATCTATACTACTATATAATAATTTATCTATACTATTATATAAAGCATTTACAATGTGGGTCTCATCAAAAATTAAGATAAGAAGGTGTAATCTTGACCATTCATCTTATTTTAGAAAATCACATCATAGAGTGGCATGTGTCACTTCTTAATTAAAAAATCACTTTTATTTTTAATATGACGTATCTTTTTATCTATTTTTTTATGGATCTTATTTCAAAAAAATACACGTATTTTTAAAATTCCGTGATCTTTAATTCAACATCCATTTTGGATTATATTTTTATAAATTTTTAGCTTTTCATATTTTTAGTGGGTTTATTTGAATTTTTAACAACCTTTTTTTTTTTCTTGAACGGCAAATGGATATTTTATTATAATAAAGGCTAGAAAGAATCTAGCAGACGATATACACGCAAAAATGATCCAACAAACAAAGATATGAAAAAGAACAGAAAAACACTAAGAACGAACTCGCAGACAACCAAGGTAATTAGAATAAAAAGATCCCACCATGCGCCAACTGAATTTAAAATCCCATGAACGAAACGAACAACGAGGCATCATACAAAAGCGAAAATAACCGGAATCCTTTGTTTGTCTCGATACCTTTGATAAGGCATTATGAAGAAAAATAGCTTTTTAACATTGCCATAATAACTCCAAATCTAAAGATCGACTAGGAAATAATCTTTCCACAAAACGTAGTGCGCGAAGAGAGAACAACCCATGTATATTCATTCGGGGTCTCTATATCTCCATCGTTTTTCAGAATCTATATCGTCAATTGTTAGAGGACCCAATATAATCAATGCCACGAAGAACCTAGACTCAGCAGCAATATTTAAAATCATTACCAGAGGGTTGTAGATGGAGGCACAATGATGGAGTATTTTTCAGGGAGCAATAAAGGCGTAAACATCCTCATTATCATTAGTGGAAACATTACCAAATTCACCCTGAGAATGACTCCGTGAATCTCACAGGCACATCTATACCAAATTCTTTTCCCATTGCTATTCTTTAATTACACCATCATTATACAAGGGACGATATCAACTCGATTCTCGCCTTTTTCAAAGGAAGTTCCACATGATCACTTTCCAACCCACGATCCATCCTCCTCTCGCAAAAACCCGACTAGAAGGCGACACCGAATCATTGTTAACTTTAAAGAAGGGAATCTGGTATCACAACTATCGACATCCAAATGTTCCACATTTTCTAAACTTTCATCCAAACTAGGACCCTCTGCATCCTTCACTTTCCAGTGGATTTGACTCAGAAGTTGACCTCCCATCGATTCAATTTCTGTAGCGCCCATATGCTTACTCAGTAGCGATAATACGACTAAGTCGATTACGATACGAAACCTATAATAGGACTCTATCACACGATTTTAATGACTCTATAAGGACACAAAAACCTTCCATGAGTCATTGGTCCATCACTTTCCATATCCGTAAAACAGTGTCCACCGCCATCCCAATTCTTATAAACTCTAGAGCCTATGATGCACAATGGCAGAACCCAATGGTCCTATCCAAACATTTCTTTCATCTCGAGTAAAATCATGAGATACATTCTTTGACTCAAAATATCTCTTTTAACGCCTTTGAAGTCATTGCACGCTTTTCCAATTGATCACATAGAGTCGAATTTCCAACCTAACCAACGTCCCCTAACTTATCTAAGTGCAAACATCATCGAATCCTCAGAAGGACATTGTTTTAGAAGCTCTGTAAATGACACTTAATAATATTTAAATTAACAACTTTAACAATTTTATTTCTTACAACTTTACTTTATTTTAAATACATAACTTTGATTATGTTTGAAAAAGATATATACTTTGGAGACAATGTTTGATGGTAAGAGTGTGTGTGATGTCTTTATAAAAGCGAGAATGATGTTAATATGACATGTTTTGCTGGGAAAGCTTCGGAAACCCAAACAAACGAATTCTCTAAGCGGGTAAGGAATTGCGGAGCGAGTTGGGTTAGCAATTTTTATCGCCGCCGCTATGCGAGGGTATCCAACTAGTACTATTATATAAAAGCATTTACAATGTGGGTCCCATCAAAAATTAAGATAAGGAGGTACAATCTTGACCATCCATCTTATTTTATAAAATCACATCTTAGGTATGTGGAACATGTGTCAAATTTTTTTTTTTTGAATCGGTCAATTTTATTAATGAAACGCTAGTAAGGAACTAGCAAGTTACAAAGGAATTAAACTAGGATTTTTGATCCAGTCAGACATATTAAACGAGTCGGAAATTAAATCCTATTATTAAACCCAAAAATAAGTCATAGACAACTTATCGTGGACAAGGTCGCCTTCCTTCGGTTTTTTACCGTCAAACGAGCATTTTTTGTTGCGAAAAGTCCACACATACCACAACATAATTTAGAACAACCCTCCTACATCCTTTTGTTCTTGATAGGATGACGATAGATTTTGTTCCTCAGATCCCAGTCAGAATATGAATCAATATCCTCGCGAGTTTCATTCATCAGCGAACAATCAGATCTACAGTTAACGTACTAAAGTGCAAGAGAAAAATAATGTGGTTAAACCGTCTCCACACCATATCACAAAGTACCGCACTTAAGGAGTCAATGAGATTTCTCTTACGGATATATTGTACCTAGTAGGCAATGATTTAGACTTTTACCTCCAATGCGTGCCACATTAATCTTAATGGGCACCAAACGAACCCACTAGTTTTTATTACGTGAATATGGAAGAGTTTTATCATTATCAACATTTCCACAGTTGACATTGAGAACTTACATGAACTTGAGAGACTCCAGGACAATCGATCTTCCTTAGGAAGCAAATCTAATGAATGTCTTTGACCAGCGATAATAAGAGCATGAATTGTTCTTGTTACACCACTCCTCTTGTTTGGTCTACGGAAAGAAGAAATCAAAGGTATTATAGAGATCTTGGACGCAACAGTGCAGTCTTTACACAACTCTAAAGCATAAAGCCGGTGGAAAGAGGGTTTCCAAAGAGTCATACCATAGCCACCTTCTTCCCAAATGGGCCTTCTCGAATTTTACAAGCTTTAAAAACAAAATAGCAATTGCACGAGGTTGAGACCTTTTTCATCAGTGTAGGACCTCTAAAACATATGTTCGACCAGCATGTTGTTTATGTAGCAAAAGTATCCTTACCAGTTCCACCAGTCACCATAAGATTGGCCTAATTACCAGAGGACATTACAAGATGAATCTTTGTGAAGAATTGCCAATAACCATTTGAACATCAGGCCCTATATTTAAAGCATAGAGGGCTAGATATACCGAGCCCACCTTTTTCTTTTAGAATGCTAAAGCATTTTCAAGTTACCAAGATGCCTTTTCCTTGTTTAGGGGCAACATCCATTAAGAAGTTGGCTTCATTAAAGATTCGAAGATACGATGCACACCTAGGTGTGATTTATTGGATAGAACTTCTGCTAGATATCATCGATCCCAGGTCAGATTTAAGCAAAGTGAGTCTTCCCCCATTGACAGGCATTTTCACCTTCCATTTAGAATGACGAGATTTGACTAGTTCTACCACCCCGTCCCAAAGCTTGTATGCGAGTCATAGATCCCGACTGTTACGTAACCAAGATTAAGTGAAAGGATGGCTTGAGAGTAAACTTTCCTAGCTTTAAGGCAGCCTCTTTTAATTTTACCATTATCCACGTTGAGGGCCCATTAACTTACTTTTTGCTCATATTGGATTCTCAAGCCAGAGGCCCGAAAAAAAAGCACTCGAGAATATGAACCAGGGTGTTTATTTTTTTCCACCTACCATTGTCCAACAAACACTCGTAGTCTGCATAGAAAGATGAGGAAATATTGATCGAAACTATTTAATTGAATTCCATAAACAAACCAGCTTCTTCCACACGATTTGAAGGAAGGATGTAAACTTTCCATGACTAAGATATAAAGTGATGAAGTGGTTCAGGAGAGCGGGTCACCTTGTTTGAGACCTTTGTGAAATTGGAACTCTTCCGTAGGGCTCCCGTTTAGAATAATCGAGCCTCTTGAAGATCAAAGACAACTTTGAATCCACGTGCGTCATTTCCCACCAAAACCAAATTTGAACAACAAGTCATCTAAGAAATCCCATCTCACGGAGTCGAAAGCTTTCTCGAAATCAACTTTGAACACAAGGAGATGTTTCCTCTTCTTCTTACACCACTGAATGGGCTCGTCAAGAATAAACGGACCATCTAAAATCTGCCTATCCTTGACGAAAGCAGATTGGACTTCATTAACGATCAAACCGAGCTTATCAACAAGCCTATTGGCCAAGACTTTAGCAATAATTTTGTATAAGCTTCCTATTAAGCTGATAGGACAAAAATCTTTAACCATATTAGCCCCTGGGAATTTAGGAATTAGAACAATAAAAGAGGAGTTACATGTAACATTTCGTATTTTCAGGTCATTTACAATGCTATTTAAATTCACTATTTATTATTTATTTTTTTCTTCTCGTACGCGTTCGCTTTTAATTTTAATCGATACGTTAAATCGCGTAAACTAAAAATCAACAATCAACGTAATCGGACGCCAAACAAATTAAAGTTTACGTCAAGACATCATTATATTATTATTAGGAAAGTAATAATCAACTTAGTATGTTTTATTTTTATCGGTTACGTAAAACGTTTACGTTTCGCGATAAATTACGTTTAGGTACTCCCAGAACCACCAAAACTTTTCTACGCTTCAACAAATACCCACATTTATACCCAATACATAAAAGTTACAAAATATATATCATATATATCATATGTATGCCGAAATTTTAGCATATATACAAGAAACTCTTCCACTTTGGTCAATGTACATCATATCTCATTAATCCACACACCAACTACTTTGTCTCTTTGGACCCATAAGAACCATCCCTAGACCAATGACCATCCTAAGACCAATGAATATCCCTAAGACCATTCCTTGTCTCCTTGACTAAGTCTCTTCACCTTATAGGCATGTATCTTATATGATATTGCTCACACATTTGCATAAAAACTTGGTAAAAAATCACAAAATCCCTCCTTTGTTCTTCAATAGGCACGGCTCAAACACCCCCCCCCCTATAAAACAATCCTACTAAAAATTTTACTTCAACCTATTACCACTTCTTAAACACATCCATTCTAAGTATTCTAAGGTGATCCCAGCATTTGGCTACCTTTTTCAAGTATTAATCAAGAAAAGTGAAACTAGGGTTTTTTATATGGAAAGCTAGGGTTTTATATTCTAAAAAAGGGTTTAGATCTTTGGGTCTTCATCTTACATTCATTATAAGGTTATCTAAAATACCTTCAGTCTTATTTAGTTTCTTCATTATTATATGTTTACATGTTATTTATGGCTAAGATCACCACTTAGGACTTTTTAATATGTAAAAAGAGTTTTCGCTTATGTTTATGATTTTAGGCATTGTTCTTTGTCTTTATGGTTTATATATTATAAATGGAATAATTATGTTTATAAAGTTTGTTTAACATATGGTGTAAGTTTGAACATGTTTAGGTATTTTATATTAGGGTTTTAAAGGTTTTACTTAAGAAAAGTATGTTTAAAGTATACAAATGGGCCATATATAAGGGGATCATATTTTTGTTTTAATTCGTACCTAATACAGTAGGTTAGACATTATTTAAAAATTATCAGCCTCTTACTTTTATTTACGATGACGTACTCGAAAGAATCGTATAAAAACGGAGCTTTAACGATTAAAAATACGACGTTTACGAGGTTTACGATAAATAAAAACTATAAAAATAAGTATTAGTTGTTATTGTAACTGTTAAAACTCACTATTCATCAGAAAAACTAAAATTTTAAAATGTTATATTTGATATCTTCGACTTAGATTCGAAGGCGGTAGACCGTTAGAACGCCCGGCGAAAACGAGATAGAACAGAGAAAGTTCCACGCACATTTTTAACAACAGTTAGTTTACTTTATAAATATTTTTTCGTTATAATTATGTTTTCACTAAAACGAGTAGACGGTGATGTAGCTATATAGAATCATACGTTGTATTAGTTATCAAAGTACTATATTACTAGGGAGTTTCATAATGATGAGGCCTCTTCGAGGTGGCGTATCGACGAGTTGCTGGATTTACGATTTTAAAGCTGTACTATGCTCATAACTACGTTCACTACTCGATCCTCTTAATTTTGCATAGCCTGAACGATGGTATGATGGAGCTAATTTATTAATCAAGTGTTTAGTACTTATACAAGTATATTGGATTAGGTTGCCTTGGATTCCTTGGTGACGCATTTTATATACATTGTTTGATTTCATTTCACTGAGGTGAGTTCTTAGGCCCCCTTTTTTCTACAATTGTTTTACAAAATCTTCGGGTGTGATATTACATTGCTTGATTTTACTATTGGATCACAAGTATTTTTTTTACAAAGTGTATGTAATCCTGATTACTGCTGATTATTAATGCCTAAGTTACTTTATTGCCGTGTAGTCCTATTTATCATGATCGTTAATTGATATTATAGTGAGCGTAGGGTGTTATGGTTAGATTATCGGGACTAACACATCCCCACCACTTACTTGGGTCAATAGTGTTGATGGGTGCATTTAACATTGTGAGTTGTTAGGTGTTGGCAAGCATCCTATTTTCTGATTGGGGCTCATATCTTGTTAGGCTTCGGTGTCATGTGCTGTAGCCTGCTAATAATTATGTTTTGGACTTCTGAATGTGTTTAGAGTCTATATTACTTAGATCTTGTAGTCATCCTTTTTTCTGATAATCTATGTTTCACTCAACAGTTGTGCTTGAATGTCTAGCATGTAATTTCAGGTCCTAGGGTATGAAGATTGGACGGGAGCCGTGGCGGATATCAATGAAGACGGATTCTGTGTTTTATCTAAAGTCTATGCAACTTTTATTATCTTTAAAAACTCAAGTCATCTTTTGGGTATTATGAAACTTTTGTTTAATTAAGAATGTTTATGACTTTTAAAACTTATGGGACCTAATGTATGAACTCTGATATTTTGCTATGGCATCGAATGAAATCTTATCTTAAAACGTCCATTTAAGGTCGTTTCCTATATCTTGATTGTTGTACTTTGACGTAGCACCCCATTGTTACTATTCTGCTGCTACCTGATTTAGGGGGGGTGTTACATTACAACCTTTGGGGATATCGCCAAACAAGAAGAAGTACGACACGGCTTTATAAACATCATTCTCAATGAGATACCAAAAACGACGATAGAAACCAAAAGTAAAACCATCGGGCCCAGGGGATTTATCCGTGCCACAATCCCAAACTGCCCTCTTTATTTCGTCCTTTGAAACATCACGTTCAAGATCAGATTGTTGGGAAGACGTCAATCTATTGGGAAAATTTGAATGGAGAGTAGCCCTACTACAATCTGGTTTAGCAAATCTATGAGAAAAATGATGGAGAAATTCGGTTTTCACAAGACTCGGATCATCAATCCAAAGGCCATCAATCATAATTCCCCTGACCGCAAGAACATTCCTTTTGTTTTTGTTAATGACGTGCAACAAAAGTAAGAGATTTCTCATTCTCCTTCAAATAGAACATTTAACCATTGGTCTTTTGTGCACTACTCCATCGAACTTAAGGTTGTTATATCTGAAGATTTCTTACCCAGTTTCAGCGTTCGCAACCAATGTCTTCATTACCATACATTGATACAATCTACGCTTCCACAGATTCAAGATCGGTTATAAGTTTACTTTTTAAAACATTTTTCTGATTAGCCATTTTGTTTGTTCCAAATCCGAATTTGGTTGAGAAATTTCTAAACTTTTCCCATCAGGTTGAGCATAGCGTTGCCCTCATTATTCAGACTGTCTTTACGAAAGCATCTTTACTAGATTTTTTTAAAGCATCAATTTCACACAATAATGAAAAAACTTGAACGGTGTGGGGCCATAAATCTAAGTGATGTTCACGGAGGAGAACCTTTGGCTCGATTGGGTCAGACAAAAAATCGCTCCATGAAATAGCAGAAGGTGAGGGATACGTGTGGAGAGATTATCAGACACGAGAAACTCGTCATGTTTTAATCATTTTCTTCGCGTTTAAATGACACCATGTAAAGGAACATCCCACCTAGTCTACTTCAACACAAACCAGGCATTAGAAATAAAAGAATTAAAGACATTAGCACCTTTAGCATTGAAGATTGAACCAAACCTATCCGACCGAAATCGAACTTTGTTAAAATCACCCATGACGACTACTTTTCCTCTCCATCTATTGATTTCACTAGCCAAGTAATCCCAAAGCATTATTTTTTCTTTAGCATCATGCGGGGCATATACTACAACAATAAGAAAGATCCAATCCCATTTTGTTCCCACAACACACGAACCAATATGAAGTAATCGAAAGAGTAACATTTATTTCTTACGAAAAGCATTTGGATCCACACGGCAAAGAATGCCTCCTGGATTTACATTAGAGTCACTATGTACAAATTCAAAAGTCATATTCCGCCCAACAGCTTTAACACATTATTGACTCATATTTTCATTTTAGTTTCTTGAAAGAGCAAATGTTAACCTTTATTCTTGATACTTAGATCCTTGACCCAATCTTTTTTAGCCTTTTGGGCAAGGCCTTGGATGTTTAGGGACAAACAATTCATCGATTAACCTCTCCCGCTCCTTGAGATTTGATAATTTCCTCCATATTAGACTCATACCCCTCCATATTATATCCCATAACATGACCACTTTACCACATTTCTAGGAGGTTAGAATGGATTCCTCTTGATCGAGGGCCCTGGTTTTTTTGAAGTAATCCAGAAATGGTTGATTCAGCTCCATCTCCTTTAAGTCGATTCAGATTGTTTAACGCAAAAATTCATTGTATCTGCTCCTTGATTTGGTCTCCATAATATTCTCGACTTTAGCGATTTTTGTCCCACAATTTGCTGAATTTTTGGCAGAATCTTCTTTTGGTGTGAACGGAAGGATACTTTGCACTAAATTTCCGTCAATTCCTGTATATTAGCTTTGTATCTTTCTTATTGAGCAAATCGTATTTATTAAATGGGTCTCTGATGGGATCTCTTGATACACCTTTGTTAATTTGCATCCACTTTGGATCCTTTATTATCTCACCTTCTTCGAATAGCGTTTCAGGAACGTCCTCTTCTTCTCTGTGGATTCCTGTGACCTGATCATCCACCTTAAGATCATCATCTTTAGATTCAGTGTCACTAATTTCATTTTCATCCTCCTCATCTGTGAAGTCAGGAACCCACCCAGGAGTTTCTTTAGCTCTTATCCAAAACACTTTTCCTCGAAATATGATTTTAAACTCCTCAGAAATCCACTTGTGACATTTTGTTTGCACACAAATTCTCTTGGAATGTAACAATTCGTCCTAGATCCTCGGTGGTCCAACCATCCCCCCCATTTGGATGCAATACGCTTGAATGTTTTTTCTGACCATAACTTGAAAGGTATGCCTTCAAGTTCCACCCAAGCAATCCTACTTTCCGTGACGAAATCCATAGAGGCAAGGGAGATTTGAGAGAACCATGAGCTGATACTAACGTTGTCCCTGAAAAGAATCAAAGATTTAGAGTCCCCAAATTCTAGCAAAATCCATTTCTCTCCCATGTAACGGATCATAATGTTCATATAAAGCTCGAAATATAGCCTTTTTGATATTCACTAAAAGTTGCGAATTCCGAACGCTTCCAAGCAGACATTTGGACAAATCTTTTCGTCATAACACAATCATCCTCCAAAACCAAAGCAGAGTATCGATATCTTTAGGAGCTTGCAAAACAGTACCTTTCACGACATCACATACGAGCTCATCTTTACCTTTAAATTTTCTGATCTTAGGTAAATTACGAGTTGACATTCACCTCTTAGGGTTGGATTTTTAACTTTAAACCATACGAGTTCGAAGGGTTTGTTTGGAATTCAACTTAGGTTTGCTGAAATCTAGAACATATTAGCATGAAAGTTGGTGTTAGTTAATCAATATCATACAAAGATTGGAAACCAAAATCTCTCCCTACTGAATACATTAATATATTTATACGTATCCAAACATTTTTACCAAGCAATAGATTTTTTTCAGGGGGATATACAGCATCCTTGACGTGTCCATATGCTTTCATTTGTTGAAACATGTCCTAGATGTGCAATTGCTCTAGGGAAATTTGTAATATTACACAGTTAGTGGAAATCTTCGCTCACATCGTCTCCTTAGGACCTGAAACTACTATATTCGAAATCTTGGATTGAAGGGAGATCTAACAATTCAAAACAAAAAAAACATAATGACAGCCCCATAAACAAATCGAAAAAACCTAACGATTAATGTCCTTATTTTTGATGTCCCTACTTTTGTTGTCCGCCTATGGTGTCCCACCACTTGGATTGTACTACCTATCGACTCCCAAACGATAGTGTCCCATCTATGATATTCCATTCGGATCGCCAAGATTAAAGATTCAAATAATTTTTTATTTTTTTAGATTGAAGGTAATTTATGGGATTGAGTGGTGATGAATAGATGAGTTATTGAAAATAGATCTGAAAAAGTAATGATGGCGTTTGAAACCCGCGGTAAAGGTAGATCCGAAATCGCCTTTGGTAAAAGTAACCGAAGTCCACAATGAAGGCTTTCCGACTTTAATTTCTTTATATCAAAACCAATTTATTCAAGTTAACTTGATTTGAGTAAAAGACATTGTCAACTTTCATCAACTTTCTCACCTTCAGTGGCGGATTCATGAATTCAAGTTAGGGTATGCACTTACAAATTTTTTTCCCGGTTTCAAAATTTTTTCGGGTCAAATATTTTTCACGATTTAACCGTTTTTCATGACTCTTAATTAAAAATTTACTTTTATTTTCAATTTGACATATCTTTTTATCTATTTATTTTTATTATGATTTAATTTCATCATATTTCTTAAAAAGTTCAGTCGATCTTTATTCAATATTCATTTTGATAATATTTTTATAATTTTTAGCTTTTCACATTTATTAGGGGTGTTATATTTTGAATTTTTTAACACTTTAACTTTAATTTGAAATACAAACTTGATTCATAAATGATATTTTACTTTTTGAGACATGTTTGTATGGGTAAGTGTGTGTGTAAGTCTATATACAAGCGATATGATATTTATTTATGATGTTGCGGGAAAGCTACGGAAACCCAAACAAACGAATTCTCTGAGCGGGTGAAGAATTGCGAAGCGAGTTGGGTTAGCAATTTTTATCGCCGCCGCTATGCGCGGGTATCCAACTAGTATTATATAAAACATTTATAATGTGGGACCCATTAAGATAGGTTTGTTGCAATCTGATCATCCATCTCATTTAGGAATCACATCATAGGTGACATGTGTCCACTTTTTGATAAAAAATCATATTTATTTTTATATTGAAAGTTTTTTCTTTTTCAATTTAATTGGATTTAAGTTCTGATATCTCACCATATTTTTATAAGTTTGTGCTTTTTATTCACATCCATTTTAATATATTTTTATAAATTTTTTTTACATTTTTAGTGAGTTTATTTTATGTTGATTATATTTTTTACAACTTTAACCTTAATTAAATATAAACTTGATTTACGTTAAAACTATATATTTTCGGAGTGGCAGTGCTTGTCTTTTTATCATGCGTGAATGATGTTGTTAATTGGTGTTGCGGGGGAAGCTTCGGATAAACCCAAAGAACAAAAAACGAAACACATACTTTCAAATTTGTGAAACGAAATTACTAAGCGGGTAAGAAATTGCGTAAAAAGTTACGTTAGTAAAGTTTTTATTGCCACCGCTATACGCGGGTAACTTTCTATTAGTAGGGTTAAATGCATAGTTAACATGGTGTATTCCATTATCATTTTCCCTTATCTTCTTTGTTTAACATCTTTGGATCAGTATCACATATTCGTATCTTTTGGGGCGACGGTTTGCTCTCTCCAAATAATTGTTGCCGTTAGGTTTGTGTCTCTAAAGATTATATGCTTTGTTTTTAGTACGTCGTTTAGTTATTTGGTTGTTTTTGCTTTTTCATGACTTTTGTGTTTTTATTGATAGAGTTCTCTATATGCGAAATAGGGCTTTTCTATTTGATTCAAGGGTTTTGCATACTTGTTTTCTTGTAAACATTATGTCTGATTGTGTTTGTCTGGGTTGATTGGTGGATCTGATTTTTTTAAATGTATACTTATATTAGTGTATGCTATTTTTGATCGACAGTTTGTTTTATTGTCTTGCTTTTGTTCTTCTTGAAATCTTTATTAAATCTAAGAAAGGAAAACGAATTCTTGGGAAACATAAAATCCTTTGATCATTTAATCATAAAGCTTTGTTTCCAAGTGATCCAAGCTTAATTCCTCAAGTGCAAGAGAAGAATACTTTCATCATCAAGTGAAGAAGTATTATACCTTAGTGTGCATAGCAATCTTGTTGCATCCATATCACATACTTGTAAATCATTTGTATATCTTGTATTTGTGTGTAGTAGTTAGATCTTGGCGATCTTTGTAAGTATAGTTAGATCGTGGTGATCTTACCAAGTAGTGTTAGATAGTTGTGATATAAATAGTGTGGTGAAGTGAAGTCTTGAAGTTGTGAAGAAGTTGTGAAGTTGTGAAGAAGTTGTGAAGTTGTGAAGAAGTTGTGAAGTTGTGAAGTTGTGAAGTTGTGAACAAGTAGTGAAGTCGTGTTGTGATAGATTGGTTCTAGCTAAGATTAGAACTCGACATTTAGCTTTGTGTCATAAATCGGTGTAAGCAACGTTGTGTACGGTTTTCTCCGCCATAAGGGAGCTTGTTGACATAGTGAAGAAAACTCTCGAGTTAGGTGCTCGGGGAGTGGAGTAGGGCGAAGAGGTGCTTCGTTACCGAACCACTATAAATCCTCGCATTGTGGTTTGATTGTTCTTACTCTTATCTCTTGTCTTACATTATTTCCTCATACTATCATATCAATTGTCTAGATAAGCATATTGTTCATATTGTGCAAGTATTGAATTCACATAAATTCGAATCTAGAATTTTTACAAACACTTTAAAACCTTAAGTTAAAAAGCGGTAAACTATTCAACCCCCCTTCTAGTTTTCCACAAAAACCACACATCCTTATACATGCTTAATCTAAACCAAGAACAAGCAATCTAAGCCAAGTCCTTTCACCTAGTGTCTCCCCCCTTGTCTTTCATTTGGACGGCTCAAGGGATCTTCCCCCTCCCTATGCACACTCAATCCACATTAGAGGTTACAAAAAGAGATGCTTTCAAAGATACTTTTGACCTTACCCTAAATAATTTATAAAAGAAGACTCTTCTTGCTAGTTAATTCATTACTCATTCAAACACAAAAAACACTTACCCGTCTCTCACTAATCTCGGAAGAAAACAAGGCTCAAACAAGGGTTTTCAAGATCTTGTTTAAGGGTTTATACAAGAACTAGGGTTTTGGTACTTAAAATTAGGGTTTTCTAGTTTCCGGGTTAAGTTCTTATGCACTTCTTGACTTTCTAATCACCACCAATTCTTGTAAGAATCTCATTTAACTTACTTTACATATATGTAACTTATTAAGCATTATCTCATATCACCTTTATAGATTTTTTGTGTTGAAAGTTGTTCTAAACTTAGTGTAATAAAACCCTAAATCTGCCTAGAAAAATAGGTCTACTTGTGAGCTCGTTTTAATCACTTTAAACAACCCTTTTTGAAAATTTCTTTTCACAACAATGTACATGTTTTAGGAAGATTTTTGTACAGTTTTATAAATTATGGAATTTTTTAGCATTTTCAAACAAATTTTACAAAAGTAGTTATCCAGCAGCTCAAGCTGCTGACTTCGAGTCTTGCAACAACTTTTTGAATGCTTTAAACTTTGAATCTGGAAGAGTAGCCATACAATTTGGAAAGGCAAGACATAGATCTAAGTGTGAGCAAAGAGTGAGATATGACCGTTTAAAATCGGGTACTTTTCTGGACAACCCACATATTTTCGGCCTTAGTGTAAAAGTGTATTACTTGTTATTTCTAAGTGTTTTTCACACGAGAAACTTTATAAAAATACACTACAAGTTTATATGAGTGATAAAACTTTCAAACACTCATATGCATATAGATCATATCGTATTGTACCTAATACGTCTTGTTTATTTAGGTCGCGGTTAGGACACGTTTCTCACACCCCTAAAATATCGCAGCGGAAGGTAACCTAGGGGATGACGTTGATAACACAAATTCACAAGTTATAAAGAACGACCTCTATATGAGTCGTTTTAAAAGTACATCATTTAATTCATTTGAAATAATAAGTTTTTAACAAAGCATGTTCCATAGTTTCACGACAAAAAATAAGGATAGTTTGAAATACAATCAAACAAGTAAAGTTCATGCAGGAAATCTTCAATGCAACGCAACCATAACCCGGTGACTCTAACTTGAGACTCCAACATGCTAGCCTAGAATGTACATTATGGACTTGAGAAATACATGCTAAAACATCAACATAAAGTTGGTGAGATCATATGTTTAAGTAAAGTTTCAGTGTCTTTCCGAGTGTGTGACTATTATAACAAATACAATATCACACGAAAAGTATTACTATTGCACTAAGCTCATGACACCGAAGCCTTAACCATAGATCAAGTTGTTACAAGTCGCTGCCCCAAAATTTAATGTTTTGCCAAAACACCCCAATACTACCTCAAATGAAATGCACCCGTTTGACATGGTAACCGTTGTTACATACCCGGACGGGGGTTGTCAACCCCAATAGATCTACCACAACATTCATGCTTATACAAGGTAATTATCGGTTCATGATAGTAGGGACTTCATGGCAATATGATAAATTAGGCAATGCGTAAAAGTTTAAAGTACTTGTGTCCGTAAGCAAAAGCAAGCAATGTATTCTCACTCCAAAGTATTTCAAAACAAATAAAGTTGTAGTTCATAACAAGTAAAAGTGGGGCTATGAAACTCACAAGGTCTTGAAAAGTATTAGTATTGATTTTAAAAAAACGAGCATGTATTCTCACCCAAAATAGTTCAAAACGCATATTAAATAAGTAAAAGTGAGGCTATGAAACTCACCTTATCAAAAAGATACAATCGGGAAATATACGCAAGTTTAATGAAACACGAGTCCTAACCGTGACCTAATTAAATAAGACGCTTATGAACTACACGCATATGAGTTTTATAAAGTTTTATCACCCTTATATACTTTTTTCTAAAGTTTTTTGCAGGTTCTGAATGTGATTTAAAACAAGTTTCCCAAGTGTTTATAAATAGAAAGACCCAAAACAGTTTCTAAAATATAGTGT
>BQNB010085764.1:0-27080 GCA_026074375.1 Tanacetum coccineum
CTTTAATGTAATTCCATCTTATCGTTTTCAAATTTTAGATGACTTTCCATCCTTGATCAACTATTGTATTGGATGACCATATAATGCATTTATTTTACACTACCTTATTTATTGTTACTGGGAAATTCTTTAACTTCATAGGTAGATGTTGAAAGGTCTTATCACCACTAGGGTTGTGGCTATCCTAGAGGAGCTACATACATAGGTTGGTCATTAGCGATAAAATATGATTTTTTAAATATTTTAGTTTTTATGTTCTTACAGAATTTTTTTCATAATCCATCATTTTCTGGTGGTAGATGATTATGGAGATGAAATCACAAGAGTCATCTCAATCCGATTCTGGGAAAGATAACCTTGTTCCATCTGGTGATGCCACTCAATGTGAACATGACAATCATTAGACTGAAAATCAAGAATATGACTATTTTATTGGAAAGGTAAACATTATATGACTCTATTAAAGCTGTTAGTTCTTATGAGAAAATTTAGTTCGGTCATTCTAATTCTAGTTATTTTCTCTTATTAGGTCATTCATCTATTTGATGCTTAAGAAGATGGTGATCTGAGCCTAATTGTTAACAATTATGTTATAGTTCGCCAAGTATCGTTCTACCTTTAAAATTTAGTAATGCACAATGGCGGGATGAGGTCATGGTCTAAAATGGGTATTTTAGCACGGGTCAAATTAGGCTAGGTGGGTGCACTTGCAAACACTTATTCATCCATCTCTACCATTGTGTTATCTATGATTACTATAACTATACTGCTAAAAACTTAAACTTTACCCTAACTTATTGAATAGAGCATTCTTGGATCTTGTGGACACTGACGAAAACACTTCAGATGACTTGGCCCATTCAACCTGTTCTTTTAGCTTATTATTTTTGTTTTACCGATTTGACTCGTTAGACATAAAAGATAAATCCATATTGACCAGTTAGATGTATCATGTTTTGTTAGATTATCTTATCTACCGTTATGCGCACAAACACTAAGTGATCATTTCAGATTGGTCATTTATAGGTGTCTCCTAATGGATTATCTGAAGGCGAATGTAACAGAAAGAGAGGGTGGTTTCCATTGGCATATTTAGAAAGACGAGATATTTAAAAATCTACCTAAGTACAGCATATCTGTAATTGATTTTGTGCCTCTTATGGTCTTATAGAAGTGTATATTAATAGTTAATAATGTATTAGTCGTACATATGCAATTATTATAGCATGCACCTACTTGTATATTGGAGTGATGAAGATGGTCTTGTACAGGCTTCTAAAATATGCCGCCCTGTTTTGTTATATAATCATATTACTTTGTACAATAGTTGTGTTTTGGCTTTACGTATGTTCAAGGTGAGGTTAAACTGCACCATGTAAAAGTTGTTGGCTAATAAGGCCTAAGCAAGATGTTTGATCCTTACAGTAGTTATGTAATGGTGACATCACCTTTATTTTGTAAAATTTTACATGTATATGCGGCTTATCAATCGATTAATGGATTTCATATATTCGGTCGAAAATCAACATGTATACTGACATTTTAAACATATTAAGCCAATGGTGCATGAAAAGTATATACCATGCGCTTATACAAACAAAACAATGTCAAACATATTCGATTGGTTTGGTTTCGGTTCTATATATTTATGATTTTGGTTTATTGTGATGCAGTAGAATATACATAGTGATGCATTAGAATATACATAGTAATGCAGTAGATTATAAATCACTATCTATCTAAGGCATCCGACTGTTAATAGTTTGATTCAATTGTTATAATTAAGATGCAGTAGATTCAAAACATTCTTATACAATGTGATGCACTAGGTATATATACTTTGATGCACTTAGTTTATACACTGTAATGCACCAGGTTTCTTCACTAGCTACTATTTTCTAGTTTTCGAACATAACGAATAACTATTTGAAAGTAATAAATTCATTGGATTCAAAATGAATGTTAGTCACCGATTGAGATGGTTTTATGTTCTCATTTTTTATAGATATTTTTGGAGATCTCGCTATATAAATATTGTGTATGTGTCAATATTTTTTGATCGAGCTTACTTTATTGATCATGGTTTTATAAAATTCATATGGTCCGCCCGCTTATAAATTCAACATAGTTTGATAGATGTTTTTGAGCTATTCAAGCCTATATACTATACAAAGTTGAAAATTTCTTTTTTGAAAATTTTTTTTCGTAAAATTTGTTTCCGCATTTTTTTTTAAAACTTTATTTGAAAATATTTAAGACTAAAAGTGTTCATAAGCAAAGTTCTGAGGGTATTGATCATTCAGTTAAGTTCAATACAATTGTCAATTTTACTACATTAAATTTTACTGCATCACAGTGTAAATTTTACTGCATTAACTTCTATATTTTATTGCATCACATTGTAAATTTTACTCTATTAAATTATATATTTTATTGCATCACTATGTAAATTTTACTGCATCAAATTAAGAATTTTACTGCATTAAATTGTATATTTTACTGCATCATAATGTAAATTTTACTGCATTAACTTTTATATTTTACTGCATTACATTATAAATTTTACTACATTAATTGTATATTTTACTGCATCACTATATAAATTTTACTGCATCAAATTATAAATTTTATTGCATTAAATTGTATATTTTACTGCATCACAGTTTAAATTTTACTGCATTAACTTGTATATTTTACTACATCTCATTGTAAATTTTATTACATTAAATTATATATTTTACTTCATCAATATGTAGATTTTACTACATCACGGTGAAAATTTTACTGCATTAAATTATATATTTTACCGCATCACATTTTTAAATTTTACTACATTAAATTGTATAATTTACTTCATCTTAGTGTAAATATTACTGCATTAAATTATATATTTTACTGCATCACATTGTAAATTTTACTACGTTAGATTGTATATTTTACTACATCACATTGTAAACTTTACTGCATTAAAATTATATATTTTACTGCATCATAATGTTAATTTTACTGCATTAAATTGTATATTTTATTGCATCACAGTGTAAATTTTACTACATTAAATTGTATATTTTATTGCATCACAGTGTAAATTTTACTACATTAAATTGTATACTTTACTGCATCAGATTGTAAATTTTACTACATCACAGCGTAGATTCTACTGCATCAAATAGTAAATTTTACTGCATTAAATTGTATATTTTACCGCATGACATTGTAAATTTACTGCATTAAATTGTATATTTTACTGCATCATTATTTAAATTTTACTGCATCACATTGTAAAATTTATTGTATTATATGTATTTTTTACTTCATCACATTATAAATTTTACTACATTAAATTGTATATTTTACCGCATCACTATGTAAATTTTACTGCATCACAGTGTAAAATTTACTGCATTAATATGTAGGATCATCATAGGTAACAATTTAGTTCGTTATAGTAAATAATGTATTATTCACTAAATTATTAACTTTGATGCACTAAGAAAACAACAATCTATTTTGTCAGTTATTGGATTACGATGTATTTTATTAGTGCATTACACTTAAAAATGCTAGCATCACATTGTAAATTTTACTGCATTAAATTGTATATTTTACTGCATTAAATTGTAAATTTTACTTCATTAAATTATATATTTTACTACATCATATTGTAAATTTTACTGCATTAAATTGTATATTTTACTGCATTATTATGTAAATTTTATTGCATCACAATGTAAAATTTACTGCATTAATATGTATGATCATCATAGGTAACAATTTAGTTCGTCATGGTAAATAATGTTTTTTTCATGTATTTCTTATGTATCTATTTATGTATTGGTTGGTTATTGAAGTTATTCTTTATATTCTTTTAGCAATTGAAGGTTGATAAAAAAGAGGTGCACATACAGAGAACAAGTGGTAAAAAAAAGATGAATATTTTTTGGATGGAAATCATTTAACGTAAGTACCCCATATGGCAATATTTTTTTATATGCTTCATCTGCATATTTACTATATAATAAGAGGAGTACATGCGGTGTATGTGGAAAAAAGGAAGGCCGTATTCCTAGAACATGTTCATTGAAATTGTCACCATTGAAGAAAATCAAGCAACTAGTAGAGCCAACAAGAACAACAAGAGCTGGTCTTAGAGGATCTACTCGTAAACCTTAAAAACATTGTTTAAGTATTCTTCTCTTTTAATTTGCAACGAGTATTGTATAGATATTAAAGCGTTACTTACAAGACATGTTTTCGGTTCTAAGATGTATAACATTTATTACCAAACATCAATGTAATCAGTTTTTCATAAATATATTATGTATCTTTCTGTTCATGCATAATAGTTATTGTGTTATGTTATTTGTTTAGTGTATTGTGATGCGGTAAAAATTAAATTGTGATGCGGTAAAATTTAAATTGTGATGCAGTAAAATTTACATTATGATGCAGTAAAATATACAATGTTATGCAATATACATAGTGATGCAATCAAATTTACATTGTGATGCAGTAAAAAAATACAATATAATGAAGTATAAAATACATTGTGAGATGTATTAACTTTTTAACTGAGATTATTAACTTTTTTAATCGTAGATAGTTTGGTCATATTGCTAAAAAGGCCAACCAGTCATGATTCAGTTACATGCTTCTTCTTAGTTCTCCACCACATCTTCCTATTTTAATAAACTTGATGAGGCTGGTTCTTGGACGACACCATATTAGTTGCAACTGCTTGAGTGGTGACATTAGTACGCGCAACTTCAGATTCCAGAACACTCCATCTATTTGCTGATGATGCAGTAGCACTAGTCATAATAGGATTCTCTTTTACCTTCCATGGGTTGTTAATCATAGGCTCTAGTGCACCACCCCATGAGTCAGATGGTGCAGCAGCAACTTTCTTCCACAGATTGGTTGTTGGGGCTCCACCCTCACCCCAAACATTACTAATACCTCTAGTTGCTGATGTACCACCATTGGCGGTGCTTAGTACAGCTGCACCATGATAAACTGACCCATGATCAAACCGACTCATAGCACACAAAAACCAAGGTCTTTAAAATATTTATTGTTGCTCCTGAAACACACGTGTTACAAATATAACCATTAGAAGGGAACCAAGACCAAAAAAGCTCTACGAAAGGTAGCAAACTGGGCGGTTCAAGTAATGGGTTGGTTCAAGTTACATAAAGCTTGACATGCCTTATTAATAAGAAAATATTTCGCACTCAAATGATTCAACTCGTGACTATGATCAAAATTTTAACACCAACATATCGTGCAAGATATTTTTGATGATTTTCTAAATTTTAAAGCTTCGTCATGTATCTGAGTGACCAATTCTCTTGTGGGTGATAAAACCAAAAAAGTTAGACCCATTTTAGGATTATTGCAGGTTACTTTAAGCATCTTAAATCTAGGAATCAGATAGCCCAGGGTCTTTCCAAAACCTGTCTTAGCAACTGCTACAACATCACGACTTCGTAGAGCAATTAGCCATGAGTATGAGAGAGAGGCAAGTGAAACAGCATGGCAAGTACAGGAAAGAGCATATCTATGCTAAATCATCTTCAAAATATTCTATTTGGTTTGGTTTCTTTTAGGGATTATGTAAGCTAGCAGGATGCCTCTTCTTTAGTCGTAGAGGACAAGTTGGCAAATAACTGGAATTCACCATCACGGTACTTACCACATCCAATAGCCGATGACTTCGGAACAGCATTTCTTCTCAAATTGGTCCATTGTATAAGAGTACCTATAGCATGTATGCAATTCCCCTTACAAATTAGGTGGTTACAGCGTATGGAGATTACACAAAATGATCTTGGCCATCTTGGAGCCTGCATAAGATAGCAGAGTGATTACCATCACTAAGCAAACTAAAAAGGAAACCAGTTTCTTCAAATTATATAAACGGTGGGGGACATTGTTTCCATGAAAATGCAATAAACAGTATTTTATTTTTTTTTTTTTTTTCCCAAATAAGTTAACTCTGAAAATGAAAAAACTCAAATTAGATTATTAATACAATAATTATATATACTATATACCATAGCTTGATAGTTAAATATTAACGTTTATAGTCACGCTTCATTAGGCTTGTTTTCAAGTAAGTACAGTGGGTCCATTAGAATATTGAAGAAAACCAATTTGATTCATGGAATCAAAATATAACATGTTTCTATGTCCCAAAAAAATATATTAGAACTATTACAAAATGATGACCAAAGACTGTTTAAGCTAACTTATTGATTTGACCCATCGGGTATTAATATAACCCAACTGACGAAATCGGCCCATTTATAAGTAAACTGGTCAAAAATTACCTAACGTTTTAGGTAAATGTAGAATTTCATTTTAGCTATGTACACGTTTTTGCTTGTGAGTTAGGTTCATATGTGTTAGAAGCGGGAAAAAACAACTACTGCAAATTGATAAACTCAAAATTATATTACTCAAGAAAACAAATATAACTTATTATATTTATTAGGACCTAAGACAAATCTCTTAACTTTTAGTGTTAGGGAGGGTATCAACTCTACTAATGATTGTTTGACCAGCTATTTTAGGCACTTCAAAACCAAGCTAATTTATAAAGATAGTTCTCTTAATCTATTTTACTCATGTTCCAGCTTTAGAATACAAATTATTGATCATAATATTTATTAAGGATAAAACTATTACTTATCTTAATTTACTCCTCAACTCTAATAATTGTTGTACTTAAACCGGCTCTTGTTGTGTGTTGTGTTGATAAATAATACAGTTTGGTAATAGACTCTTATGCAGGAGCGAGCAATGTATAAAAATTCTGAGAAGACCCTGCTTTTTTTATGTAGACGTTTTTTCATCCTTCGTAGTAGTGGTAATGCAGAACACTAGGATGATAATGGTGTGAATCAATGGTGGTGGGTGGCTAGTCCTCGAACCAAGCGTGCATCCACATTGCTTGTCTTGCCACCAAACTATTTACATCTTGATTATCTTACCTCGGCAACATTCCAGTCATGTGAACTATTAGTTACATACTGCCATCACTTCAAACATTGTTACCTATGAACTTCAACATAAACAAGTTGATATGCATCATTCACACAAACAACTGCTATACTCATATAAACACATAACAAACACTTTTTTGACATGTAAAAATAATATAACTAACCTAATCGAATATTAGTTGCCATAAAGTAGAAATACTGCATCACTTCTTACAACAAATGCATTACTCTAAAACACATAAAAAAACACTTCCTGACACTGTAAATACACCATAAATAAATACTTATCGGAATATCTACATTGCCAGGAACAAATAATAGAACAAGTTGCATCACTTCATTAACAACAATGGTATCTTCATTTACAAAACATAACCAAACATTTTTGACATGTAAAAAGACACTAGAATTAAGCGAAAACTCGAACATTATTTTGCACAAAGTAGAATACTGCATCATTCTTTACAACAAAGCATTACATTTTACAAACACGTAACAAACAATATCTAATGCATCTTTCAATTTATTTTCTAACAAAAAAATATAAACAAAACAAAATAACCGGCAACACACAATTTATTCATAAAACATCCCTATGAAAACCAACTTAGATTTATGCATTATAGTTCATTATTAGACATCACACACATGATTAGGCACAACACAATATTTTTCACAAAACCAGGAAAACCACATTTAGCCTCAATCTTCACGATGAACACCAAACAATAATCTAATGCATTTAAGTTCATTTTCTAGCACATCACAAACATAATCAAGAAGCATAATCTTTTTTCCGCACATTGCAAACTTATTAGCCTAACTCATTATTGAACGACTAACCATAACCTAATACATCTCCAGTTAATTTTTAGCACATTGAACGATAATCAGACAGCACAATCAGGTTTTGCAATATAATACAAAAAACCATGATATACATTAATCATCCATATGAACCAAAAATATCATATGCATTTCAATTCATTTTTCTAACAAATTACAAAGATAATCAGGCACTAAAATTTATGTTTGCACAAAACAAACATTATTTAACATAAATCATTTCCTCATGAACATAAAAATATTTAATGCATTCCAATTTCATTTTAACAAATCACCAAAGATTAAATCAGGCACTTCACAATAGGTATGCACAACGGCAACATAGTTACATTAAATTTTTCCTCTGACTCACCAACTAAAATATCCAATGCCTCTTAGTTCCTATTTTTTAACAAATCACACACATAATCAGCCAAAAACTATCATTTTCACCCATACTATATATTAATTTACCATAAACTACTACATCTGACATAAATTTAACACCTACTGCATTTCAACTAAAATTAAAATAAATTCAAACACATACTTGTAGAGATGGATGTTGATTTTCCCACTTCAACAATATTTTTCTCCTTATATTTTCTAAAAATTAAACATATTCACGATTTAATTAAAAAATGATGCAGTAAGATATTAACAAATAAATGCAGTAATATATAGTTACCAAGTGGTGTAAGACATGATAAATGTGTTCAAACAAGTTTGATAATCTAGATAACACGTTTTAGCAAGTTTAATGACTTGTCTGAACATAAAATTAGTAGTCACAATAATAATATTTTTTAATAGTATAGTTGTTTTCTTGAATAAAAGTATTACTAAAGTGATCCTAATAAACAAAAAAATGTAGTGACTTAAATTAATATTTTTCAAAAGTACAATGACCATTGAGCGCAATAACCTAGCATTTTATGAGTTACTTTCATCTGTATATATACTTGTGAAACCCCGGCTCCTAAAAAACCCTAAACGGCGCCATGAGAAACCCTAAATTAATTGAATCTACTACCTCTCTTGTGTGGTGATTGTTATAACCCCTGTTTATTGAGATGATCACATGTTCATTTGATTTCTAAACGAGCTTGTTAGGCGATCTCCTACCTCAGGAGCATAGGGATATGATTAGTTTTAGGGCTTTTTTCTTTTTTCTTTTGTTTTTATCTTCAATCATGGGTGATCGGAATTTCCATAACTCTAATGAAAATCAAACGCAGAAGATTTCTAAATCAGTTTTTGTGACCAATTTCCCCAAAGAATCTATCATGCGTGATCTTTGGAAGGTGTGTAATGCCTTTGGTATGGTTGTTGATGTTTTCATTCCATTTATGAGATCTAAAACAGGTAAATGCTTCGCCTTTGATCGTTTCATTAAGGTAATTAATTTAGAGCGTTTAGTGGCGAATCTATGTACGATTTGGATTGGAAGCTACCATTTACACGCAAACTATGTGAGATTTGAAAGGCCACAAAAACCCAATTCCTCCATGCCTAGAGGACCAATACTTTCATTCCTAAAGGGACAAATATGGAGAATTCGAAAAGTTCTTTTGTTTATGTCCTTAAGGATGGAAATTAATCACAAGTTTTTCCTGAAAATTCTAAACCTACTTTGGTTATTGATGAATCTTGTATTAAGGAGTATGACTATGCCATGTCTCTTATAGGAAAGGCAAAAGACGTTTCTGCTATCCCTAACCAACCTTTTATTCTCGGTTTTCAAAATGTTAAGCTTTCATATCTAGGAGTGTTGTGGGTTCTCTTTGAGTTGGATTCTCTCGCATCTAAAGAGAAATTTCTTAACCACACTGGTGTTAGATCTTGGTTCACTGATATTATTCAAGTGACTAGCTCTTTTGTAAATGATGAAAAGATTGTTTGGGTTTTGATTGAGGGTCTTCCTATCAAAGTATGGACTCCTAATACTTTTTGTAAGATTGCATCATTATAGGGTGAGTTTGTGGAGTGGGAAGACACAGGTTTAAAATCTTTTTCATGTAAACACTTGTGTTTAAAAACCAAAATGGATGTGATTATCAATGAAAGGAAGAAAATAATAGTACAAGGCAAAGTTTTTTAGATTCGTGTTAAGGAATTGGATGCTTGGCTTCCAAATTTTCAAGAAGATATCCAAGACGTTCTTTCTTTTGATGAGGAATCACAAGAAGATGATGTTGCCAATAAAGCCGATAAAACTGAGAGTGATGTTGATAGAGTTTTGAAATCGAGTTTCATGTAAGAAAATGATTTTGTTCATAAAGATGTCAACTGCAGCAAAATAGGAGAGGTAGGAACACAATCAGAAGATCCTTTTAATATTCACGGTATATTGGATGGGCAACAAAATAAGGCTTGTAACTCTTGTAGTAAAGAACTGAAATACCCTCCTGGTTTTACACCAGATATCAATGAACAAGAAAAAAAAGAGGAAGAAATTATCCAAGATACTAATGAGCGTGTACAATCTCTCTCAAACAAGCTCAAAGACTGATGTACGAACCGTGGATTTTCATCACAACGTAGTATGAACTCTCACTCACAGAAAAGTAAGGTAGGCAGATCTATTTTAGATTTAATGGCTGAATTGGTTAAGGTGGCCAAACCATGGGTTACAATATGGAAGGCTGTGTTAAAAATATTAAGACAATTATTGGCTCACAAGGAGATTTTGATGTTGTTAGATGAATTTTTTGTCTTTAAATATTCAAGGCCTTAGAAACAAGGCTAAAAGGAGTTGGATTAAGGAGTTATGTTAGAAACATAAAATTAATTTTGTCACTATTCAAGAAACTAAAGCGAAGAATATTGATTTACGTACCATGAAGGATTTGTGGGGAAATCTGATGTTTGACCATGTTGTTAGATCTTCAGTTGGTTGCTCAGGAGGTATCATTTGTGTTTGGGATCCTAACATGTTTGTTAAAGAACATGTCTTATTTTGTTGCTTTGATGGGCACTTAGACTCCAACTTCTTCTAAGCTTCTTATTATCTCTGTTTATGCTCCTCAAGAGTTGAATGAAAGGCGTGATTTATAGGATTATCTTCGTATGTTAATTGATAGGTGGGAAGGTGATACCGTGATTATGGGTGACTTTAACGAAGTACGTTTGGAACATGAAAGGTTTGGCTCTACATTTAATCGGCTAGGGGCTATTGCTTTTAATAATTTTATTTCCTTAGCATGTTTAATGATCTTCCTCTAGAAGGTTACACTTTCACATGGGCTCATAAGTCGGCTTTTAAGATGAGTAAATTAGATAGTTTTCTTATTTCAGAAGGTTTATTGGAGTTATTTATGCATTTATCTGCTCTATGTTTGGATAGACATTGTTAGCCTTAAAATATGAGGACTTATACGGAATTACATTAGTTCATAAATAGCCAAACATGCAAGGACTAGATTAGACTATTAAGGATAGTTTAGTTGTGTTTGGACTATAAATACCCCCTCTATACTTCCATGAAGGGGTAAGGATTCATTATTGTATTTTCTCATTAGGTGTGTGTTTGTTCTTTCTCTCTCTAAAACACATACACATCTTACCTTTTTCTCTCATCAATAATATGGCTAAGTTCTTGTTCAATCCTCCCCGACCTCTGGATCATCAAAGTTAGCTAGTGTTTCTTATATTAACATTTGGTATCAAGAGCTAACTGGGGGTGTATTGTATTCGTGTATGTTGTGTTTTGTGGTGCTTAAGTTTCATTTGGATCGTGTTTTGAGTTTTTTGATTCTCTTATTATTTTAATTTTTTTTGCTTATTATCAGTATAACCTCGGTGTCCATACAATATACATGTTTAGGTTCATAACAATCGTTGATGCTACTGTTGTCATCTAGTTTTCATTGGGCTAACTGGTGGTTTCTGGTTTGTGTCAAACTTTTGACAACATTTTTTATACCATTTTTGTGGCTTATTGAAAAAGATGTCTTAAAAGTCTTATTCAAAGCTTATCTAATAGCTCTTTTGTGGTTTATGAAGAAGACAAGAAGACAGGACTAGTGTAAGCGATTTGAGTCTTGTTTGGTACCGAACAACAAAGAAGGAACCAAACAACTCCCAAACCGAACAACTCGTTTCTCTTTGAAACCGAACAACCTGTTTTCAAGGATGGACCGAACAACTTAAAGGCTAGTTTGAACCGAACAACTTGGTCATGTGGCAACCGAACAACTAACACTCTTGGAAACTAAACAACCAGAACAAGCAAGAGGAACCAAACAACTTGTTTCTTCATAAATCGAACTACTAAACCGAACAACTCAAAGTCCATTTGGGAACCGAACAACCCGTGTCCATTTGCGAACCGAACAACCCAAACTGAGTCAACTCGGCAATTACAGAGTTGGCCCGGGTAACTCATTGAGTCAAAGGTCCAAGAAAGAAAAAATTACTCAGAGTGGACTCTTTGTTAAACCCAAATCATTAAAACAACATCAACAACAACCAAAACCCTTCGTCACAATTTTACTTTCACAATCAAATCCAATCCAACACAAGCTACCTAAACCCATCGTCACATATCTCCACTCCATCTCCTACAACTTTACAAGACTCGAATAGAAATAAAAATGATCTCAGATTGTTCAATTTTTCTTCTCAAATCTTTAAGATTTTTTTTAATTGAACATCATCATCATCGATCCTTGTTAGGTTACACAATTTTTTTTAATATACAAAATTAAAGAAAGAATAATAACTTTGTTTTATTCAATCTTTGTTTCGATTTGAACACAATCAAACCTACCTGTGGCCCCTCTTAAGAAACCTTGAAGCCTTGTCTTCATCTCTGTGTTGATGATGTGAACGTGAAGAAAGGTAGAAAGGGTTGCGTTTGACTTGAGGAAGAGGGTTTTCTATTTGTGTATCTAGTACTCGAGTTCTATAAACAAAGTGTCGAAGGAGATTAAAAGATGTAAAGTGAGTACTGCTATTTTTTTGGGAGAGATTGGTGTGGTTGCGTTTTTTCATTTTTGATTAGGGTTAGCGTAATGAATGACTTATTTAGGTGATTGGAGTTACATATATCCCCTACCCTATTGACGCGTTATACAATGAGTTGGGCTAGGACATTGTTTCTGGCTGGTGAACATTTTGAAGCAGGCCAACAAATGTAAAAGTTTAATGAAAATCATGGCTGTTTAAGGTTTAACACGATTTGAGCGTCCAAATAGATGTATAGCACAGGCCGAATTTATATTTTGGGTTGTTGCTATTATATTAGTACGGAATAATGAATGAGCATATATAATACGCTTATCAGACAAAGTTTGACTAACGATTGTTGATCCTGTTAAACGACAATTCAAAACAACATTTGTCTTAGTTCAACAACAAAATTCACAAACAACAACACAACAAACACGATACATAACACTAAAAACGATCTGAATAAGATTCAATAAAATGTCAAAATGGCTAAAAATCGGATTACATGAACAAGTGATCACGAAGTTGATTGGTAACCTTATTTGAGCTTGTAAGTTGGATTTCATGAAGACGTCTACTTATTTCATCATCGAGACTTCCTTCTACTTTTTAACCCTTTTTTTTAAACCCAATCTATCGATTGATGACTTGCTTGAACGTATATAGCTATGATTGAGACTTGGATTATCTAGTTATTTCCTGATGTAAGGAGTTACATTGTAGTGCTCACCGGTTATAGCTATCACTTGTTTCGTGATAACTATGACAAGTTGATCACCGAAGTTTGATTTTGGTAAACCCTTATTTGAGCTTGAAGTTGGAATTATGAAGACGTCACTTATTACATCACGAGACTCCTTCTACTTTCTACCACTTTCTTTTAAACCCCAATCTATCGATTAGATGACTGCATGAACGTATAAAGCTTAAGATAGAGAACTTATTGGATTATCTAGTTATTTCTTGATGTAAGGAGTTACATTGTAGTGCTCACGGTTTATTGCTATCACTTAAAGGAGTTACATTGTAGTACTCAGTGTCACACGCAGAAGACGATGTGGATAATTTTCAAGAGGTGTTGTACTTCTTATACTTTTCTGGTGGTATAGAGTACTAAGATTTAATCTTGCATACCGTTTTCTTACATCAACAACAGTGCAAGATTAAGTAAAAAATTTAGGGGATTCTACTTCAGTTTCAAGTTTGGTATATCGGGTTTACTTTACCAAGTGGTCACAACAATAGCCGACATAATACGAGGTTGGTAAGTTAGCCAGAGAGTTTAAAGGTTGAGATGTAATCAACAATTCTCACAGGATAATTGAAGCTACAGAACGTCAATGGTACTTCACAGTCTAAGCAAAATCCTTTAAAGTTCTTCAATGTCTTTCATAACTTTTCAATATTGTAGCATATGACAAGAACTTCTCGAGTATAAGGACGTACACGACAATGATGCTTCTGAGAGTTTGCAACCATCATGGGGGAAAATGTGTACATCCAGGACTTAGTTGACTTTGATGTTACCATGTCAACTTCCAGGGGGAAGTAGTGTAAACTACTTTACTTAGTGTGGTTTATGAAGTATACTGCATGCGTGAGAAGAACTGTTGCTAATTTCTCGCATGTACCCCCGAACGAATATTCACCAAGACCTAATGCCAAGTAGCAGCAGTATTTGATGTGGTTTACTACTTTTACAAAATTTTGCTGGCAACGTAAATGCAAATAGAAGTTTTTCTAAGCTACATCAAAGATTTAGAATCAGCTCACGATATGAAGTTGGTTTAAGGTGGAAGCAGATTCAGAAACTTTCACCACAGGATTCTATGAAGTATCTTTTAAGACATGCTGCATGAATTAGAGGGAAGTTAATCTAACTCATTCATACTACAATGGTTCATGTACAATTAAAGACACTAAAGATCTAAGCTGGGGTACAAGTATCAAGACTAGAATACAAAGACGTCATCTTCAGCTTTGGAAGCGCCTTGGATGTCATTTCATCATGTTGTATTTGTACTTGATAGGAACATAGTACGAATTCCGTATGTCCACATATTGTAGGAAGATTGTTAGCCTTAAAAATATAGGACTTTATATGGAATACATTAATTCATAAATAGTCCCAACACGTAAGGAACTAGCTAGACTATTTAGGATAGTTTATAGGTTGTGTTGACTAATAAATACCCTTACCATACTTCTATCGAGGGGTGAGGTTCATTATAGTTATATTCTCATTAGGGGTGTGTGTGTGGTTCTTTCTCACATCTAAAACACATAAACACAACTTACCTTTTCTATCTCAAATTCCAATAATATGGCTGAGTTTCTTGATTCTATCCTCTCCGACCTTAAAACCTTCTGACATTCAAAGTTAGCTAGTGTTTCATATATAAACAAAGACATTTATCTGAGCATCGTCCCATCCTTATTGTGGGAAACAATTATGATTAGGCCCTTCACCCTTTTTGTTTTTTCATTCATGTTTTCTATGGAGGGTTTGATTCTTTTGTGGAAAATACATGGAAATCCCTTAATTATTGTTTGAAGTTCCAAATGGTTTGAATTGTTGCAAGAAAAAGCTGCAAGCACTCAAGATTGCTATCAAGGCTTGGTCAAAAGAGGCTAAAAAAGGTCCAACGATAGGAAGATTCAAATTCAACATAATCTCTCAGAAGTTGATAAGATTATTGATCAAGGCAAGAGCAATGATGAGATTCTTAATAAAAGAATCATGCTTCTTAATGAACTTCAGGATCTTAACTCTATGAATGCCACTGAGATTTCTCAAAAAGCCAAAATATGATGGTCCATTGAAGGTGATGAAAACTCCAAATATTTTCACGATGTTCTTTATAAAAAGAGATCTCAACTTGCCATTCATGGGACTCTAGTTAACGGTGAATGGATTTCTGATCCATACATAGTTAAAAATGAATTTTTTACTCATTTTAAGAAGCAATTTTTGCCTCCATAAGGGGTTCAAGGGTCCTTGCGGCTTCACGAGCCTCCATCTCTTCAGCTACTCGGCGAGTAACCAATTCTTCAACCTCCTCATGGGTCATGGACGCTCCAGATCGGGTGTTAGGCATCTTCCTACAACATAACAACGTAACACTCGATGATATTTCTAGGTGATGCAAGATCACTAACGGTGTTAAATAAAATTTATGGTTAATTCACATAGAAAATACATGATCGAAATATATTTATGGAAACCCATAATGTATGACGCAAAAGCATAAGTAAATCAAATCATGACATCATATCATAGATAAATACCAATTTCATATCATCGAACATTAGTGATTACATCACACTGGTTTCAAAATACAGAAAATACGAGTTTCTAACACTACGGTCATAACTAAACGCTACTGCTCAATACTGCAACACTAATGAACATATCTTAGGATGGTAGCCTATGTGCTTCCTAGCACACACCTCAAATCTGCCAACTCTCACTCGATCATAGAATCAAAACCGATGTATATGTCTCAGCTCTCTCTGCATACGTGACATGCCGCGCTAGAGTCGGTTAACTCTCTGACTTTCAACACTCGAGGTGCCTCTGAGCCTCTTGTTATCCCTCTCTAACTCAGCAATCCTCTCAGTTAAAGCAGTGACTGCCGACTCAACCCCAATAATCTTATGTCCCTGCTCCCTCTAGACTCCCTCAATGACCTGTATACGATGGACTGAGATAGCCTCTGTGTGATCATGGAACCTCTGAACCCAATCTCCCAATGTCTCATACATAACCTCCACTGCTCCCTCTTGAGCAGGCTCAAGAATATCCTCTGGCATCGCATGATGTGTAACCGTATCAACTCTGACCTCAACCGGGCCCCTCGCACCCGTCTCACTCTCCACTCGATCAACAGCCTCAACTACAACTCTAGCATCAATCCCCCTATCCCTAAGAGCATTTGTGTAAGCGAAACACTCGTCAATCTCTGGATCAATATCCTTCTCTAAGTGAGGCTCATCGCTACCCCTGACAATAAAATCATCCCTCAAACTAGTATCTCTAAGATCATCTTCTACATCTGCCAAATAACCAAAATTCCTAACCCTCTTAGGCGATGGTATCAAATTAGCACGGACAGGAGATAGAGCTCCAAATACAGGTGGTAATGCAGGTACATATGTCATAGGGGACCTACGTCTCTTGCGAGATGGCCCTGCAGAAGTACTCGATAAATCAGGAGAAGAATGATCCTGCAATGAGTGTCTCGAAGAAGAATCAGATGAAGCACCCGAATGAAAATCTGATGATGCCTCTGATGATGAATCTGAAGAAGAATCTTGAGCTGAATCATCTGGAGAAAAATAATCTGATGAAGAATGATCAACAAAATGTCTCACAGCAAGTTGCTGAGCATGTAACGGTCCAACCCTCTTCCTCGCAGTCATCATGTGTACCGGCCCATTAAGATGGTAGCGGTACAGTCGACCATGAGGAATAGGCTGTCCAGGTGCTAAAATCATAACTCGACGATGAGGTATGACAGGTTATCTCTGGGTAGAAGAGGTAATCTCAGTGAAAGGTGTACCACGGGTAGTTGATGGTGGTGTATCTGGTGTATCACTATCTGTGGTGTCGTTAGCCGATGATAAAAATGGTGAGATAGCTGGTAATGGTGGTATATGGTCTGATGATGGATCCTCAGATGGATCAGACTCTGAATCAGATGCAGGTGAGTAATCAGGAGATATTGGTGTATAATCTGGGGATGGTGGTATAGTAGGTGCTATGATAGGTGTCTCTGTGGGTATCACTGTAGTGTCAGTCTGAGTAGTAGGTGGAGTAATCACTGGTGTGGTGTCAGGAATAGTGGTAGGGATAGTACCGAATAAGATGACTCGTCCAGCAGGTGTCCCTACGCTATCCTCTGATGAATCCGAAAAAACTAAGATAACTGAAATAGCCATGACCTGTACAATCAAAGTTTATATAAATCATCTTTATATCAACCATGCATGATGCACCATATGATCGGGTGAATGGGTAACTGTATGAATCTAAAATGAACGAATGAATGCGCGGGTCATCGAGTATGGCATGATGGGATGAAATGAGAAATACTTATAGTAATATTAGTTATACTTAGTATTCAATACATATATATTATTTATATAGTATTTAATTATGTATATGTACTATGTAAAATCAAAATATCACGTAGATCAACATACTGGTATAAGTCCAGACCTAGTTTATACTACCTGGTTCTCTATAACTTTGGCTCTTGATACCAATCAGTCACAACCCCAAATGGGCCCCGGACGGAATACGTGTCCGGAGGCGTGACGTTCTTGGATATCTCAAGTATAAAGCATAAAGAACGACCTCTAAGGGTACGTTTTAAAAATAAACACTGTTGCATACATTTGAAATAATAATAAGTTTACATCAATCAAATTTAAAAGATTCAAAAGATAAAATGCGGAAGCTTTAATAAGTTCAACAACGATATTTAAGATAACATAGATGAAATCTGAAAACTGGTTCGGGCAATTAGACTTCATATAGATCAGGCAACATCTTTCAAGCTAAGCACCTGAGAAAAACATGCTTAAAATGGTCAACATAAAGTTGAGTGAATTCATAGGTTTAATTTGATGTAATAGTGGACCTCAAGATATTACGGCATTGCAAAAGTTATAACGAATACAACTTCACATAAAGAGACATTTACGTTGCACTAAGCTCGTGACACCGAGGCTAATTTCCAGAGACATAGCTTTCAAATAGCTATAGGTTGCATTGCCCCTAAGAAAACCCGACCTAAGATTTCCTATCCAAAATTCGACATGACATATTCCCGTATTAACGGCGACCCCGGGTAGTAAGTGCGACTTACCTGGATAAGCTAATTAGTCCCCAATAGCCCTATTTATTCACTCGCCGCTCCCTTAAGAACCGGTCCTATACCGATTCCAAGATATAACAGTTCATGAAGTTTAGGGCAATAGGAGGTCCTAGCCTACGTAGGCACCACGTAAATAGGGGAAAAAAGTTCTCATGAAGTACTTGTGTCTAATTTAAAAACAAGCAATGTTTCTCACCCCAAAGTTATAAAACATTTATTCAAAACGAGTAAAAGTGCGGGGCTATGAACTCACCTTAAGCGAGTTGTGGATCAAAAGAAATCAATCAAGGAAAACAATCTCAACGTACTAGTGACAACCATAGTATAAATGGTCGACTTAATAATAATGCACAGCGAATAACGCTTAACACAAGAGTTGATCATCCGAGCATGAGTAGACATGGCGTATCCTTTTCAAAACGTAGAAAGTTATAGGTTTAACAAGTCTTGACACTTTGACACATCTTTGAAAATATTTCATCTTTTAGTGTATTTTGTCTTTTAGTGTATTTCGTCTTTTAGTGTATTTTGTCTTTTAGTGTATTTCGTCTTTTAGTGTATTTCGTCTTTTAGTGTATTTCGTCTTTTAGTGTATTTCGTCTTTTAGTGACCCGACACACCAAAGTTGACTCAATAATCGTAAATGTTGACCTAAACTCGACACTTAACGTTATTCTACATTTTATCATAAGTTTGATAATAAAAGTATATTTTTCGACGCATTTATAAAGTTTATAAATTTTCGGCATGACCTTTCTAAAAATATCGACTTTCCATTTGTATTCATCTCGACTCGTGAAAATATCCGTTTTATGAAAGTACATCTTTTATTGACTCAAAAGAATATCCAATCTATTTTCGACAACACCGCAAATATTACAACAAATTTATTCTAAACCTAAACCTCTTCGACTTTCAATTTATGTTTCCAACAAAACAAACATCTAACTTAATCTCTTTGCCAACAATATTCAAGCTCGCTATACGATAAATCTCAATAAATAACATAGCCGTAATAATAACAATATATATATCAAAATAGTCACAACGAACTTTTATACGCAAAAGTACAACTACTTTTTATGTTCTTCCATTTATAAATAAAAAGATTAAACTTTGAGACTTGTAGTTTTATAGAAAAATAGGTAATGATTTTCACAACGATCCGCTTTGTACACCTTGTTCGGAATGATCATACGAATGCAAAAGTACAACTCATTTATGAAAAAGTAGAGATGACTTACAAGAAAACACGACGAAAGATGATTAGAAACTAAGAACAACCCAAACGTTGTTTATAAACTACCCGGATAGAAACAAGAATCAACCTCGAACAATATATCTTCAAATGGTGGATCAAAGATTAAAAGAAATGGATTTGGTGTGTGTGTTTGGTGGTTCAGACAAAGAGAGAAAAAGAAAGAGTAGTGTGTGTTTTCTTGGTGAGAAATGATTATGAAATGAATATGTACACATGAACTTAACTAGCAAAAATCACACATAAGGTGCTAGTGTGTGTGTGTGTCGACGGTGGGACAAGAGAGCCAAAGGGGGACCAAAATGATCCTCCAATCATTTCCCTTTGAGTACATGTCCTTAACCTCAAATCATGCAACCATGTCTAGTGAAATTGATTTCAAAATTTGAATCCTATGCATGTATGTGCATGCATATCCGGTTATAATGAGACCAAAGGGGGGGACCAAAAGTGGCCTCCAACATTCTAGGAATTGTAGTGCATGCATATGAATTAATTTCCAAGGCTTTCCATGCATACATGCATTAATATACTTAACCGATTACGCAAATAACGAAAATGATTAAAGACTTCACGAAAAATTATGAAATCTTAAATATTAATTTAATACGTAAAAACGCGTCCAATGACGAAAGACTACGATGAAATACAATACGGTTCGCTCCCGAAGACGATTCTCAGATAATAACGGGACAACTTCCCGATTACGCGTAAAAGTTAAACGAAACATCGAAAAGTTCAAATTATCAAACGGAAACGGCTAAAGTATTGAACGGAAATTATCGTGGTGTCGTAATTTTTACCCCGGAAAACACTATAAAATGGACTAATAACCATAAACTATGAGTAATTGTATTGCAAATATGTTTGGTTTGTGTTATTGTGTCTTGCAGGTACAAAGGATTGAAAACAATGCAAAAACGGTGATTTTTGAGAGTTACGATGATGTTTTCATGTTTATCAAGATTCAAACGAAGTTGTTAAAATTCCCCGAGCACTCCGTTGGATAGAGCACGAAATTATGAATCCATCGATACCTTCCTCACTTTTTGTGCCGATCCAAATAATCTTTAATAAACCGGTTCATTTCTATTTTGACCTATCTAAAACTGGACTGCCAAAACTAGGGGATAAATATATTAATGTTGCATACTATAATTTAAACTATGCGTGGCACAGTTGGTAAAACTGGCAGCCCCTAGTTTCTTAACCAAGAGGTCGGGCATTTGAATCCAACCTTGTGCTGGGTTTGATACATTTGTTGTATGCCACGTGGCACACTCAAGTGGTGCCACGTGGCAACCCGACCCGACCCAGATCTGACCCTTCCTGATCCAGACCCACCCCGTTGATCGCCACGTGGACCTGCCACGTGGCGTGGCGGCTCGCCAATCAGGTGCCGCCACGTGGCGGTGGCACCAACTTTCCTGACTATTTGCAGGTACAAGGTTACAGTGGCGGCTGGCAGTTACGAGGTGGCTGACCAATAGGATGATGACACGTGGCATGTGTCGGCTGGCAGAGGTGGTTGTACGAGATTCTAGAATAGGGCACGTGGCGACTTTAGATTGGCTAAAAAGGAATATGCACTGTCAAATACGCGTGATCCGAGGGCAATAAATATGTGTGGCTCATGATTGAGGTGCACTGGATCCAAGGCAATCACGTGGCCATGATTGGCTAATCATGACCAGGAGGCTAGGCAAAATGACTAAAATACCCATGTGGGTTGGGCTATTAATACAAGACCAGATCTAACCATTTTCATTGTTAGATAGTAGGTGAAAATTACACATAGTAGAATAGTTTTAGGAGTAGGAGTAGTGTAGTTTTAGCTTATTGTTTTAGTTTTAGCTTATTTTATAAAAGCTTTTAGCTTATTGTCTCAACTTATTATATTGGTTTATTTTATTAATGAAGATGGTTTTCAAGGTTGGTATCACTTAATGCTTATTTTCTTTCTCTAATCCTCTATTTTTCTTATTTTATTTTTCTAGCTTATTTTCAAATAAGTTATTATTAGCTTATTTTCAAATAAGTTATTATTAGCTTATTTTTGGGGTCGTATCTTTTAAGATTATATTCGAATAAGCTATTTCTATAGCTTATTTCAAATAAGCTTATTTAATATACTTGTTTTATTTTTCTTTGAAGCTTATTCATATAGCTTATTTTTGGTTTATTGAAATATAGCTTATTATTCGTATAAGTTTTTCATAGCTTATTTGATTTAACTTATTTCTTATATATTTTGGTTTAAAAATTTACGAATAAGCTAATATTAGCTTATTTCGAGAGCTTATTTTCAAGCTTATCTTTTTATCATTTGTTTTAGCTTAAAATTTGTAGCTTTTTAAAGTAGCTTATTGTTTTAGCTTCAATCCTTAAATATCCCCAATCTGCGTTCACTTTTCGAAGAGAACACCTTAGTTTTGGGTGGATTTGGATCTATAGTTTTTAGCTTATTTCTAGTTTAAAGTTTGTAGCTTTTTCATATTAGCTTATTGGTTAGATCTAATCCTTAAATATACTCGATTCTTGTTCACTTTTCAAAGTTGAACACCTTAGTTTCGGATGAATTTAGATCTAAAGTATACATTTTTAGGAGTGTTTAGTTTAATCTCTAGCTTATTAGTCATATATCTTGTTTTATTATAACTTTGTTCGTGTTTTGATGATGAAAATGGTCCAACATCTAAGGCGAAGAGCTTAAGGGTTTAATAAGCTAGTTTGATATCTTAAGTTTAGAGTTTTTCTAGATTTTACAAGCTTTTTAGTATATAAAGTTTATAACTTTATTAACTAATTAGTTTAAAAAAGTCTATATTAGAAATAAACTTAAGTATTATATCTAGTTCATTAAATCGGATGGTTGTTTTGTTTTTGTTGCTTCGATTGGGTACTACTTTCCTTCCTTTCTCTATACTTAGTAGTTTTTAGCTTATTTAGATTAATATATTTATTATTATTGTTGATTTAGTTGTTGCCATGTTTAGTGAGTAGTTTAATATATGCTTGTTAAGTGAGTTATGATTAGTGATTTAAGTGTGAAGTTAAAAAGAGATTGTTGATTAATAATTTCCAAATTATTTAGATTTATGTTTTGGCTATTTAAATGGGAAAAAGCCGAAAGAATAATTAGGCATTAATCTAGTAATTAATACCACGATAAAATATTGTTTTCAAAATAAACCAACGTTGTGAGAAAATAGTTTTTTAGACGGGTGCTAATTCATCAATAAAATCTTACCTTCACACTTAAGGATCTAATTGCCTCACTTGACAAGTATATTCGTTTTATATATATTTTAGGTCTATTTGCTTAGTTTAATAGTACTTATCTTTAATATAGCTTATTATTATATTATTAGTATAAAACCAAACCAAAAACAAAAGATAATCAAGCATCCAATAGAAAACATAAACGTGAATCTCAATTCAATTCTCGCCGTGGATATGACCCCAGAAGATTTAATTATTACTTTTCCTAAAGTAATTCTTATTTCTAACAGAAAATACTTATACTATTACCTACTCGTTTACGACGAATCAACCACATAGACAAATCTTAACACGACCGTTAATATTCAACCCTCAATCGAACAATTATACCATCAGATCAAGAAATCTCTAAATTTCTCAAAACCCTAAAAACCAATTATCATAATTCAGAGCAACCTGGCTCTGATACCATGTAATTAATATAAAAAACAACCAAGAACAACAGATGTGCACTCAACCAACCTCCCTATGTGCTACTTTATTAATGAACAATTCAAGAAGGTTAATCCCCAAACAATGTTAACCAAACAATTCAAAAGAAAAAGAGTTAGCCCCCACCAAGTGGATTCTAACGGACCTCACTACAAATCACTCAACACTCAAATATCATCAAGATCAACTAAAGACATTGATCTTGCTATACACCAGAACTAACAGGTGATATCAAAGATTGATATCAAGAACAAACAGACTAGATGATTTTGATAGACAGAGAAAACTAGATGATAAACACACACAAAGATAATGAAACCCTAGCTCGGGTTATGAGCTTATATAACCACATGTTCTCCTTTAGTCCCTAAACTCCGCCGACTTGTAAAAAAAGGCTGATAATTGAATCTTTCAACTATTGTCAACTTTGGTCCTTTACATTGAGTTTGAATTCCTTGTGACTTTAAACCTTAAACATACCTGATACTCAGCCCTAGACCACATGTTCTTAGAAAATAGCATAGATTTGACTAAAAACATATCTAATACATATGTCACTTTATGTTTTCAATCAATTTCTCTTTCCTATTTCTGTTCTAAAAAAATTGTCTTTCCTAACATTCACCTTTGATCTAGCCATTTGTAATCTTATTATCAGCCATACCTTAGGCTTCTTTGTTAGGCATGAGAATCTTATATAAATACAAGTTTAGCCGGTCCTCAAGAGTTACCACTTAACAAGTTTTACGATTCTATGAGTAAGGCACCAATCCTTAAGGTTTATTACTTAACTACTCGTACAAGAAGCTCTTGACCTGGTCGAATCCTGAAGTAAGCTTAACCTAACAAATCAAGAATGTTGATATATTATGCCAACAAATAAATAGACAACAACAGTCATTTATAGTTTCTAACATTCTTACATTACCACCAAATATACCACAAGCTAAAAAGCGACAAAAATGTCTAACAAAGTCCACCTATTGATACACCTAGATACCAACTACGAACCTTTACTAAGTTCACTAACCAAAAATGAAAACACAAAAAACCAAAATTAGAAACTTCGAACACTACAAACCTAGTTGGGGGGCAGGTGTATGAACCTTTCTTTAATCTATATTCATTGTTTCATTGTCAAGTATAATTACCATAATCCCCTATGAGCATTAACCTTTGTACAATAAAGACAATGAATCTAGTATGGTGCCTTATGTCTTATAGCATGCTACCTGACTTGTAACTACAACTCCAATTCCCATTCTGGGTTGTCATCATGGGTATAGATATAATACACCAAGATTAGCCAAAAGATAAACCGGGATCATCTAGTCCGAGAGTAACTCTTCAAGCTTAGGTAATTCAGATATTAAAGGATCATCATCCACATTTGTCTCATTGAATGATTGTAGAAATTGTGAGCCCATAAGATCATCATCTTCATCCTGGTCAGATGCTTCTAGTTCGTTTTCAATGTCCTGATCAGTTACCACTTCATCCGAGTCGATATTAGCATTGCCAAATTTTAAAGGGAGAGTTTTGGATCTTGATTTAGCTTCGGTGTCTTCACATATACAAGTAGTAGGGTTTTCATGAAATTCGCCTCTACCAAGCCTTACCTCTTTCGGTTCCCCCATGAAACCCCTCTGATGAGTTCTAACTCTTGAAGAGAATTCTTCCCATGTTGTGTTCTCGCGGTTTAGGAACAAACGGTATAGTTTCTTAGCGTTTGGTCGTATTGTTGGTTTGTGTCCAAAGTATCTCCTGCAATAGAAACAATCAAGGCGTTTTAAAATTTAATATTGACAGAATGTGAATGGTACAAGAAAAAAGTCACTTAGGATATGCGGCCTTTACAAAAGTCTTAAGACCAGGGAATTCGTTATGGTTGTAATCAGTATGAATCTAGCAAGTAAAACTATGTTAAGATGACCAAAATGGATGGATTGAGCAGGTTGGATGATGGGTCAATATGGGTAATTTTACCCGTTTGACCAGTTAGATATCAAACATAACTGGAACCAACCAAATCACAACTAAGCGGGTCAAAATTGCACCCTTTGAGACTTTAGTTCTTTAGAAATCGGGTTAGGGTGTGTGAAGATAATTTTAGATATCTTGCTTGAACCATATTGAGTTCACTTGCCGTTTAAAGTATTTCGACCCTATTGGTGCCTGGGTATCACGAAATCCTTATCGGAATTATTCAAGAAGAAAACACTTTGTTTTTAGGCACAAGAGAACAAAGCAGGAACAAAAAGGAATTGTATGATTTTTCATATGTTACAAGAAGTTAATTTTGGTTGAAGTTAGTTAAAAACTAACTGACACAACTGTTAAAATCAGCAAAGGGCTCTGCCCCTTGACCCTTGAATTTTTGTCATGGTCGAAAACATATTAGCTCAACGAGTGTGCACTCCACACTTCCCTAACTCATATCTGAGCCGAATATGAAATCTTATTAGTCTCTAGTAAATCGCAATTACCTAAAATAGTTGATGACATTAAAATCACCAAAAAATCCTCCCCATTTTAGTGTAATCACTAATTTATTAAAAAATATATATAAGTATATAAAAAAAACATAACAAAACAAACAAATGCATAAATGAAAATGTCTTGCGATTGAATTTTCATCTTAGTATAATACATAAACATCGGGGTGTCGTAACGATTAAACCTGTCAACTCATTTGAATACCTGAAGATATTATACATATAAGTTTCTACAACACTATATTGTTCGTACTTGACACTATTACAAGCCATGTGTCCTTGTCCATTAATGGACATAGAGGAAGCCAAGTCCAAGCTTCTTGAAGCGGCAAAGCTTCATGCTCACATATGTGGTCCTTTTAGTCTTGCACATGCATTTGCAATTTTCCAAAAGAACCATTAAGAAGATATTCTTCAACCTAACCATCACTTGCAGGTCTGAACACATATCTTGAGAAGATAAACACACGTGTTCCAATCTCTAACTATGAGCTTTACACATTGAATTCAGCTTCTCAAGTTGTATTAGAAGAGAATTAGGTATCACATAGGTAGTAGATCTAGATGGACTTTAATCCCATCCCTATCACTGACTTAATTACTAAGTCTCTAGCTAACGCCTTCGTCAAGTGGTCAGCTAGATTATGTTATGACTGAACAAACTCAATAGATATCATACCATTTATAGTTAGCTCCCAAATCATAATATGTCTAACACCCAAGTGTCTAGACTTGCCATTGTATATTTGACTATAAGCTTTAGCCAATGTGGTAGCACTATCACAATGGATAGAAATCAGTGCTATTGGTTTTAGCCATATAGAAATCTTATGTATCAAGTTTCTTAGCGATTCTGCTTTATTACCAGCAGCAGCCAATGCTACAAACTCAGATTCCATAGTAGAACTGGTTATGCATGTTTGCTTCTTAGAAGCCCATGAAATGG
>BQNB010085765.1:0-28377 GCA_026074375.1 Tanacetum coccineum
TTTAAAAACGTCTCTTTTGAGTCGTTTTCTATAATTGTGTCTGTGATTCATGAAGTAATACCCCAGATTAGCTTCCGCTGCTATATGTAAAAATGGGGGTGTTACATTTACTCTGGGCGATTTATACGCAAGTTTACGCTAGGCGATTTATACGCAAGTTTACTCATGGCGATTTATACGCAAGTTTACCTTGGGTGATTTATACGCAAGTTTACTCTGGGCGATTTATATGCAGGTTTACCTTGGGTGATTTATACGTAAATTTACCTTGGGCGATTTATACGCGTCTTTATACTAAGCGATTTATACGTGGTGATAAGCCTAAGCGATTTATACCCGTCCTAAGCCTAAGCGATTTATACCAAGAGCTCAACCGATTTATACATCTTTGAATAATTGAATTTGATATTTGGATCTCATAAAACATCAATTTTGGTAATTTCAATTTCGGTAATCTTTGTTTCACGGTTTCTTCTTTATTGTGTAAAATCTCGTAAAAGATTATTTTTTCTCGGTTTAATCAGGACATGTAAAATGCCGTGAACTAGATTTCCAACATCAAACCACAACTCAATCACTTCATAAAACTTAAGATTCGATATCCATTCATAACATCTAAATGTTAAATACCAATACCAATTTGCAAACTCAAACATTGAATGCTCTTCACAATGCCATCATAGAAGTAGGTGGTAAAGACTGTCCACCAATGTTAGCACCTAGTAATTACGTTCAGTGGAAATCCCGAATCAAGAGATACATCGACACCAAACCTAACAATGAACTCATCCACTATTGTCTCCAGAATCCACCCTACAAATTCAAATGAGCTAAGAACACTATTCCAGTTGCAGAAGGTAGTTCAGAAACAACTACAGAAGGGTATATGGAAAATTACAAGAAAGTTTCACAAGACATAAGAGATCAACTGAATGTTGAAGCTGAAGCTGTTCAGATAATTCTCACAGGGATAGATAATGATATCTACTATACAGTTGATGCTTGTCCAAATGCATGTGAAATGTGGAATGCTATTGAAAGGTTGAAACAAGGTGAATCAATCAATGTTTAAAATCTTGAAACCAATTTATATTGGGAGTTTGGAAAATTCACATCACGGGGAGGTGAAACACTTGAATCGTATTACTCAAGGTTCTACAAGATGATGAATGAGCTTGTCAGAAATCAGTGGGATGTTACCAATCATCAAGTGAATGTTCAATTCTTACTTTAATTACAACCAAAATCGCAAAGGTTTGTGACGCTTGTTAAGCAGAGTCAAGAGTTAAAGACTGTCTTATACCACAAACTTTATGACATCCTAAAGCAACACCAAAACGAAGTCAATGAGATAAGAGCTGAAAGACAAGCACATACTGCTAATCCACTTGCACTTGTTGCTCAACAACAACCAGTTTACCATCCTTAAAACCACCCTACTCACTACACTCAAAATTCCTCAACCAGATCATAAAAACCTGCTACTAGAAACAGAGGAAAAGCAATTGTCAACTCTCCCCTACCAACTTATGAACAAGAACCTAAAATGGTTGCTGAAGATGATGCATTGTCAAATGAGAAGGAGATTGATAAACTCATAGCTTTAATTTCTTTATCATTCAAGAAAATTTACAAACCTACCAACAACAACCTCGGAACTTCATCAAACACCAGTAGAGCAACTCAGGATAATACTCCAAGAATCAACAAAGGAACTGGGTTTGATAATCAGCGGGTAGTTAATGTTGTTGGGGCTATGGGAGAATGTAGGTACATAGGTAGTGCAACAGTCTCGGATTTAGTGTTATAATTGCAAGGAATATGAGCATGTAGCAAGGGAATGTCAAAAACCAAAACGGGCAAAGGATGCAGTTTATCACAAGAAGAAAATGCTATTGTGTAAGCAATAGGAAGCTGCAATCCAGTTGAGTGATGAACAAGCAGATTAGAGGGATGACACTGATGATGAACCTGATGATCAGGAATTAGAAGCACATTATATGTACATGGCACAGTTTCAAGAGGTTACTCCAGATGATGCTGACAATTCTGGGCCCATCTTTGATACTAAGCCATTGCAAAAGGTACAAAATGACGATGATAACTATAATGTGTTTGCTAAAGATGATGAAAATCCTTAGCAACCTGAATCTGTTAATGTCATATATCTGAAGGAACATGGTGATACAAATATCACTACTGATCCATTGGATATGAGCAATAATGGAGGAGAGGCTGACCAGGATGAAGATGATGATCTTGCTCGAGAATGTAATTTGCTTGCTTCTTTAATTGAAAAACAAAAATGTGAAATTGATGAAAGCAAAAATCATAATAAGCTTTTGGAATCATCAAACAAGACTTTAGTTGATAAATTAAAAGGAAAAATTGAGGATTTCAAAACCAAAAATAAATGTTTAGAATCATCAAATAACCATTTCAAAGAAGCAAACAATGAACTATCAAAGACAAATCAGTTAATGTTCAAAGACCTTAAGAAGTTACAAGCTGAACTTGAACCGTATGATGATGTGAATTATGTGTCATAGGTGGCAATTGATTGTTCAAAAGTTAAAGGGGGTTTAATGTCATACAAAATAGAATCTGAAAAATCATTTAATGAATATACTCAAAAGATAAATGATTTAAATCAAACGATTTCAAAATGAAAAAGGAGCTTTTTGCACATCAAGAAACCATCTCCATAACGTCACAAGCAAAAGAGGCTCAGAATAAGTTTCACAAAACTCGTAAAGACAATGAACTTGAAAAAGTCATTGCTTTAGAAAATAAAATCAAAGTTTTAGATGATATTGTTTACAAAACCGGTCAATCAGTTCAAACAATGAATATGCTTAATCGTAATTGTAAAACGAGTTTTGTAAAACCTAAGTTCGTCAAGAAAACTCAAAGAGCGAATCCTCGTCTGTATTATATAGGTTTCTATAATGATAATCTTGCCTTAATGATAGCTCCTGATTCTGACCAAATGATTCGTCTTACCCAAGAAAGTCGATCAAAATTAAGCGATTTAATCAGAACTTTTGATTATGAAAAGTTGAATAATCTTTATGATTTGTTCGTTCCACAACGTGAAAAGTTGCCTGAACAATGATATTTTTCAGAAAGGTCAAAAATGAGTCATACACTTGCTAAGAATGAAAATTCAAAAGAGTCTTTTAATTAAACACACAACATTGTTAGAAAATGGATGGATGAATCCATTCCGTAGGATTAAAAATGTAAAAGCTCTAAAGAACTTTTCAAAATTAATAGTAGTGTTGACACGATTTTTGATGGTGTGGAACGTTGCAAACAAACAATCACCAAAAGGACATATTTTGGTTCTCTAGATCCATTCATTCAAACTACAATCGAAGGAAATTTTTGTCCCCAAATTCAAAAAATCAATGCTGATTTAGAAAAATTTCACTTGTGTTTGCAAGAGGAAATGGTTGTTGATTTGAGATACTTTAGTTCTCTTGAACATGAAGTAGACTCTCTTAAATCTCAACTGGAAACTCAAAAAACACAGTTTTTGAATGAAATTGACCGACTTTCCAGGGAATATTATTATGCTAATCACATGAATGCAATACTTGGCGTGTACACTAAACTTGATGAAGTGACTAATCTGCAATGTGATTATTTGGAAGCTTTAGAAAAATGTCAGAGTCTTAAAAATGAGCTTTCGAAAAGAAATACCACGTCAAAATTTTTTGAAACACTTCAGCAACATGCTATTAATCTTGAACTCGCTTTACAACAAAGTCAGAAACGACTTAATAATAAGAAAGTGTGGAAACAAAAAGAATCAGATTTATTTCGAGAATTAAATGTCAAATATATTGAAATCCAATACTTGAAAGCTCAATTACAAGACAAAGACATTGCAATAAGTGAGTTAAAGAAACTCATTGAAAAGTTGAAAGGAAAATCTGTGAAAACTAAGTTTGAAAAACCATCGGTTATTCGACAACTGAATGCTTTTAAAAGTCAAAGACAATTAATTTTAGGTAAGCCGACTACTTTTTCAGATTCTCTTGCAAAGAAATATTTTTCAAAGTCAAAGTCGGTAAATATAAATAATTGGTCCATGATTTTCAAACCTTCCTGCAAAATTTTGCCTCTAGAAGTGAAGTATATTTTAAAGAAAAAACAAATGTGAGTTGCACCAGAATGTATAAAAGTGCACACAAAGCCTAATCAAACCAGAACACCCACAGTTTCCCCTCCCTAAGAACATTAGTAAACTAACAAATGCGTTTCCTTTCTACAGGAGTATTTCCCACTACTAGTGTTAAGCAGAACACTAACTTAAGAGCAAACATTGGAAGATAGAGTCCATGTCTATCAAATAGTCAAGGGAAGAAGCAAGAAGTAGAAGACCACCGAGGAATTTTTAAGTTAGCTATAAATAAAACATATGGTAACTGCGTGTAATGACAGTTTGAATGGCTAAGAGACGCTCACATGTAGACTTGTGTTTGTGTTACTTGTGGCAAATTTGTGTTGAATAACAATCAAGATATGTGTCTTCATTATATTAATGGCGTGAATTCTGTACTAAAATGGCCTATGGATTGCCTATTTGTACTAGAGAACCCCAAACGAACTGTTGAACCACGTCTGTTGCAACACCTCTTTAGAGAATAAATGAAGCAATGAAGTCCCACAACCAGAAACCGCGAAGCACTGATAGGAGCTAAAAAGAGTATGTTAGTAAGACATGTAGTTGTCGTATCCAAAGTTTACACCATCAGGATATAAACATGTGAAACCTAAGTCAAGTACACTTAATGTTAAACAAAATGTTAGTACCTATAGAAAATAAATCTAGAACTACTAATATTTTAAATCCTTAACACGTAGGGATCTCTTTGTCCAATGACTCCATGTACTCCTTCTAAATATCTTTTTGCGCTGCGAGCGTGAGCTCGTAGAGAGATGAGATCTATTCATCCAGAGTCGAGAGCGTGCTCAAAGCACATGACGGAAAATCGCAAGCTCCTAAGTAACTTGGTGGAGAAATTCCTGGGTGGCCTTCACTGCAAGGCTTACTCTACACGCGAGAGTGACCACACACAAATCACACCGATTCTTGTTATGGAGAATCTGGTTCAAGAAAGTAACTAAAAAAGGGTTATTACATCGAAGGGCCGAATCTAATTTTTTTCTCTGTTTGTCCATTCTGTGATGCGATTTGGAAGTTAACTTTTCAGAAATCTACAGTTCCATCCGTGATTTGAAAGGAATGATCTATTCTTATAGGTTTTTCTCTGTGGCATAGATATGTATTCCATCACTCTTCAAGACACACTCCACTCTCCAATCCAATTTGCTTAATGGCCTAAAGCGACATTGTCCTTAAGCTTGGTTATGGCATCATCGTCTTTCTCACTTGAACTTTGATTCCATCAACTTGCTGTCAAAGAATGATATTGTGATTGGTCTTCCAAAGTTAAAATTCGTCAAAGATCATCTTTGTTCTTCTTGTGAGTTAGGGAAAGCCAAACGAAAGTCTTTTCACACAAAGACTACCCCGAGCTCCAAAAGACGGTTACAACTTCTACACATGGACTTATGTGGTCCCATGCGGGTAGAAAGTATTAATGGAAAGAAATATGTTCTCGTAATTGTTGATGACTACTCCAGATATACTTGGACTCACTTCTTGAGGTCCAAAGATGAAACACCTGAAGTTCTCATTGATTTCCTCAGACTTGTCCAAAGAGGACTTTATGCTCAAGTTAGAATAGTTCGAACTGACAAAGGCACGAAAGTTTTAAATAAAACACTTCATGCATACTTTGCAAAAGAAGGTATAAAACACGAAATGTCAACTGCTCGAACACCTGAACAAAACGGCATTGTCGAAAGACAAAACCGTACTCTTGTTGAGGCTGCTCGAACAATGCTAAGCGCCACTAAAGTTCCTTTGTTCTTCTGGGCTAAAGCAATTGCTACAACATGTTTCACTCAAAACCGTTCACTCGTAATTCCTCAACATGAGAAAACACCTTACCACATCATCAATGGCCAAAAACCGTCTGTTAAGTTCTTTCACATTTTTTGGTCTCTTTACTACATCGTCAAAGATGGTGAAAATCTTAATAAAATGAAAGAAAAAGGTGATGCATGTATTTTTGTAAGGTATTCTACTCATTCAAAAGCTTACAGGGTATATAGCAAGAGAACAAAAGTGATAGTTGAAACCTTCCATGTCAACTTTGATGAATTGCCTCAAATGACGTTAGTTCACGACAGTCCTGACCTCATTCCACAATGTCCGATAATGGCACTTGAACAAGGAAGTTTAAGCCATGGTCCCCAAAGTCAAGAAAATGTTCCTCAAGCAACTAAGACAATAATAACGTCAAATGAGCTGGATTTTCTATTTAGTCTGATGTTCGATGAATTACTTAATGGAACTACTCCAGTTGTGTCAAAATCTTCCACTGCAACTACTGTTGACGCTCTTGATAAACGTCAACAACAAAACACAACATCATCCACTTCAATAACCATTACTGCAGATACACCTCCATTGAACATTCAAACAACACCTACAACTACAAGTCAAGCACCAACTCAAGCACCATATGTCACTGCTACTGAGAACATAATTCAAGCAGAAACTAATAAAGAAAATGCACAAGTTGACAAATACTTTATCAACATATCCAGTACATTGGTACAAGAACGAGGAGAAACATCGTCTCATCATGTTGATTCGTTAAACATGAATACATTCTATCAACGATATCCTTCTGGACACCGTTAGACAAGAGATCATCCGTTAGAACAAGTCATTGTAAATCCTTCTCAATCAATTAGAACAAGACGTCAGCTAGAAACAGATGGAGAGATGTGTATGTTCACACTCACCATGAGTCGAATCGAACCTAAAAACATCAAAGAAGCCATGGCTGATTCTGCATGGATTGAAGCGATGCAGGAAGAAATTCACAAGTTTGATCGACTAGATGTATGGGAATTAGTTGACAAACCACTCTAAAAAATGTCATTAACATGAAGTAGATCTGAAAAACAAACAAGATGAAGAAAATACTATAATTTACAACAAAGATCATCTTGTAGCTAAAGGATATGCACAAAAGGAAAGAATTGATTTCGAAGAGTCAATTGCACCAGTCACTAGATTGGAAGCTGTCCGGTTATTCGTTGCGTATGTTGCACACAAATCCTTTCCAGTATACCAAATGGACGTCAAGACAACATTTCTTAACAGACCTCTGAAAGAAGAAGTGTACGTCAATCAGCCAGACATATTTGTAGATCCACATCATCCTGACAAAGTCTACCATCTCAAGAAGGCTTTATACGGACTCAAGCAAGCTCCAAGAGCTTGGTATGATGTGCTCTCTAACTTCCTGGTATCCAAAGGGTTCTCCAAAGGTTCTATTGATCCAACTCTGTTCATCACTAAACATAGGGGAGACATATTGCTTAAGCAAATTTACGTTGATGACATTAATTTTGGTTCTACGAACCTTAAACTTTCTAAATTTTTTGAAAAATTAATGCACAACAAGTTTAAAATGTCTATGATAGGGGAGCTGAAATTCTTTTTTTTTTTTTATTTTTTTTTTTTTTTTTTTTTTTCCATTTTTAGGAATTCAGATTCACCAAATCCCCCTCCTCGGTATCTTTATTAAACCAAGCTAAGAATGCTCAAGATAGTACTTAAAAAACATGGTATGGACCTCATGTTGAAACAAATTGTACAAATAACCAAATAGCTACGAAACATCCTAGATGCTGACTTGAGTGGAACTCCGATCGACCAAACAAAATATTGTAGTATGGTCGGAGCACTCATGTATCTAACATCAAGTAGACCAGATATTGTGCATGCAACATGTTATTGTGCTCGCTATCAAGCGAGACCGACTAAGAAACATCTCACTGTGGTTAAACGGATCTTTTGGTACCTTAAGAATATCATTAAAATAGGACTCTAGTATCCGAAGGACACCGGTTTTGAACTAACAACTTTTTTAGATTCGTATCACGCGGGCTGTCTCGATTCACGTAAGAGCACAATCGGTGGCATACAATTTCTAGGAGGTGATAAGTTAGTCCAGCTGGCGTCCAATGAAAGCAGGAACATGCACTTCAATTGTCTTCAGCCAGAAAGCCACATGTGTGTCCCATTATCTTGCGTGTTGCGCTCAAGATCCTATGGTTAAGAACTCATGCTCCAGCATATTATGGCTTTCACTTTGAAAAAATACCTAGTATTGTGAACTCAAAGTCAGCCATAGCCATCTCGTGCAATCCATTCCCAACAATCCCGTACCATGCACATCAATGTCCAAATATCACTATGACAAAAGGAACAGGTTAAAAGGTATTGTTGACTATTCTTGTCAGAACTGAATACCATTATCTGACCAGTTTAACTAAAAGCTCAGTCGAGGATAGGTTTAAGTATCTCATCAGACGACTTGGTATGCGATGTTTGACTCCAGAAGAACAGGAGGTTCAGGCAGAAACGAATCTGCTTGATCCATCAAACATCGAATTGTAAATATTTTTATTTTTCTCTTTATTTTTATTTATAAATATTTTTGAAAAAAGAAAATACAAAAATATAAAACCAACAAAAATAAATAGAAAAATATAAAATCTAGAAAAATAAAATATAAAATCAGTAAATTTCAAAAATACCAAAAAGAATCTTCTTGACATGTCTCTTGGAATCGATAACATTTACGAACCTAGAAATGTCGATTAACATTGACACGGGTGAGTGTAAATGATGTACGAGTAATAGTTCAAAACGTTACAAAACATGTCATTTTCTAAAGTTATCCTTAGGACTTATGATACATTTCATTGCATAACTTCCGTCCGAATGTAAGTAGGGAAGAGTACGCTACAGTGCGCTTACTCTTTTAAAAGAAAGAGAAGTATTCTATCATGAGTTTTTAAAAACTGTTGAGACACAATTATCAAAAAGAAACTTTCAATGTCAAAATATTTACAATCTAATTAGTGGTATATTTCCATAAAAAGTTTATAGTTAAAATTGTGTGTTCAAACACCCTTCCTCAAATAATATAAAAATTGTGGTAACAATTTTATTCCAAAATGTCATATTTAAGTATAGATCAATTTATGAGAGTGGAGCTTTTAAAACAAGTCCTATTAAAGTGTAGGGTACTTCTCATAAATGTCAGCTTTATGTATCCAGAAACATCTCGTAAAATTAAAATATGGAAATTATAATATCAATTAATAATATACATTGTTTACTAAGGCGTCTCACTCTGTCTTCAACATATTTGTGGTGTCATATCATTTTTTTCTTGTAACGTCAAGTTTTAAAAATTGGTGGTATCCCACATACTATGTTGAAGGGCAGCTATTAGAAAAAATAAATTCATGCAATATCATGGTATAATTTTTCTCCCCATGAAATTTTTTATGTCTTAAATTTTAATCAATTGGTATTTCAAATACTAACAGATTTATTATTTTAAATAAGGGGAGAAAATGTGATATAGAAAAATGTGATCTTTAAGACTCTAAGTGCAACTCTTTCCTTCATGTGCAAAACAATTTCGAATCGCAAAGCACATGTGTAGGGAAAGTATTTCAAAATGTATGTATCAAAGGTTTTATGGTTTGATCTCTATACCCAACAACCAATTAACTCACGACGTCGATGAAGTCATAAGGTGGTTAAGGTTATGTATAAGTCCTATGATCCAACTAGAACCGAAGGGATCTACCCAAGGACAATCCATAGTTAGAAATAGCAGTCCTTAGGTATGATTGGAGATGAATGAGAATAAGGGAACAATGAAAAAGAAATGTATGGATAAAGGGTGAAAAGAAAGAAGCCCTCCACACAACTTAGGCAGAAACCGGGTCAATACATAATCTATCAAAATCACAAAGATGATTGTTGGTATTGAAGAAAGACGTCATGGACCCAGTGATGCAATGCACAACCCTTCCCAGCCATTCGAGTTTCTCTCAAAAGAAACTTGTCTCATTTGTCACGGAGATACACACGTTATCTATTGACATCTCACTCTGAGATTGTTGATATTGAATAGGTGGCAGTCTGCTCCAGCCTCCGATTACTAAAACCAAAGTGCATAAATCGAGTCTAGAGCCAAAAGAGATCAAATTATAAATCTCATTAGGACACAATGTCAAAATAAAAATTGTTATTCATCAATATAACATTTGGTATCAAAGAGTCATACGCATTATCCTTGAGATCTTGCCAGAACATCCGAGTGATACTTAAGTATTCACAGTGTAGATGGAAATCTTGCTTGAGCTAACATCAAACAAGCTCTTGGTAGGTGACTTGCAAAATTCTATATGAATCAAGCTTGTGCTAACTGGATATCAATTTTGGTCTAGTAAATGAATTGACGACTTAATCAGAAAGATAGTAACTATCTGATTCACTCTTATCGTGTTGTAAATGAGAACATGCAAGCATGGTGAATCTAATACACTTGTGTTAGAAGATCCTATGCTTTAAGCTAGAAATCCTGTCAAGGAGGTTCTTCCAAATTGAACCTACCTGATCACAGGCTGGTCCTCACTGAACTAGAGGTTAATGCAACCTAATCTCGATGAATGACAAAGCCATATTCGTCCATATCTACTGTTTATTACTAACATTCAAATGCAGGTACAAACGTCGGTGTTGCAACCCATATTCTAGCTAAGTCGGATTCATTACCACATGCTTATACTCAAGCTTTAAAATTCAATCATTCAACATCAAGACTTCAGGAATGTAATTAGTCAAAAAAGCTCAAGTTCATGTCAAATTCAGCAACTCTAATAATCACGAACATCTTCATCATCAAAGATATTCAAAGTCAAATAAGGAATTGTCCTATGGGAATTGTTATCCATAGTCACATTCAATAGGGGAGATTGTTAGCCATGATGAAGAAGAGGAGGTGCTAGCTTTCAAGACGGGTATGAGTATGTCGATCAAGAGCACAAGTTGATCAAGAAAGTCAAATCAAGATGATTCAAGTCAAGGAGATGATGCAAGATGAAAGATCTCTAGTACTTAAAGTCAAAAGACAAAGGCTCAAGATCATGATCATAAAGAATGATGGAAAAAAGCTATTACAAACAAGAAAAGACGAAGACAAGAACAAAGAAGGCAAAGCTCAAACGTCATATCTTCAACATTGGGGAAGATAAAGTCAAATCAAGATAACCTCCATCAAGAACGTCAACGTTGGGGAGATCAAAGAAGACCTCAAAATTGGGGGAGATTGCTAGCCTTAATTTTATATAAGTCGAACAAGAATGTTATCGGTCATCTTAGTCGTAATTAGATTAGTATTGTAATGTAATAGGCTAGTCAGGTTCAACGGGCTTGGACTTTAAGCTAATATTGTTCATGTTTCGGGCTAAAGCCCAACAACTAGCCAAGCCCAGCCCATTAGTGAAAGCCCATGCCACACTTATTGGCTAAGGGTATAAATACCTCTTCACCTCATATGATGAAGGGTGTTGGTTACCATTTTCTCACTTAGTAATCATCCAACTCTCATGTTTCTCTCTCTACCTTTCTTTCTCTAACTTCTCTCTTTATTTCTTTTCTTTTTGTTTCGCATCCTCTTATGACTTATTCGTATGGTTAAGAGCTTATTAGTAGTGCTTATTAGTTATGTTTGGATCTTATTGTTTTGGGATGATAGTAAGTCTTTAAATTTTACTAATCTTTGTACTTTTGGTAGTTTAATGATGCATAAACACTAGTTGTACAATTATTTTTCTAAAATCAAAAGCTAAAAATTTTCAAATGATCTATAAGGGTGCATTTGGTTCGAATGAAAAGAAAAAGGAAAACAAGGAAAATGTCACTTGAAGGTTATGGTTGTGTTGGTAAAATAATCTATTTTTGTAATATAGTTTATAGCTTATTTGGCTTATTTATAAGCTCGTATAGCTTATTTTTGGGCTTATAAGGTCACGGCCCAACAAGCCAAGGCTTAGGCTTGGGCTCGTGAGCCTTGGCTTATTTTTGTGACTTTTTGGTTTGGCTTATTTTAATACTAAAGTGCTTATTCTCGTATCTTATAACTTATTGATTTTATTTTGGGCTTAATGTACTTTTGGAAGTGTTTGGTTGGGGCTTATATTGCCAAGGTATAACTAAGGCCCATTAAGATTAGGCTTATTTTTGGTTTTTCGTTCGGCTTTGTTTAACTTATACGTAGAATGCTTGTTTTAAGTCGAAAATGTCGGTTTAAGGTGGTTGGATAGCTAGGTTGTGTATTGGGCGGAGGAAACCCAAAATGAACCCATGAAGCTCACGGTTTATGGCTTAATTGGCTACGCGACTTATTTTATCAATATAATATTTTTTCTTATTTAACTTTGGCATTTTTAGCTTATCATATTATTGGGTTTTTTTGTTATTGGGCTAACTAGTAAACTTGTTATTGGGCTTATTATGGGCTAAGGACAAAAACTAAGGATTTTGAATTAACATTGGGCCTTACGACCCAATAAGTGAAAAACTAGTGAACTTAAGAATTTAAAACGAATTTTGAAACGATTTATACTTATATATAATAGTATGGTTAATATAGTCGTTTGGAAAATATGTTTTGATAAAACGTCACGAAAACATAAATTTTGGCATTTTGTCCGAATTGACTTATTTGAGGAAAAGTGTTTAAAAATAAGGTTTAAGACATTGAAAAATGTTTTATGAGTAAACGGGTCATGCCGAAATTTTATAAAAATATTATACTTAAAAATATTTTTACTAAAAGTTATTTTCTTAAAGATACGACAAAAGACGAAATAAAAAAATATTATTATTTTAATAATCGACTAAAAAGACGAAACTATATCTTATAATTTTTATAAATTATAAAACTACTATTATTTGGTTAGCGTATTTAAAACGTATCATTTTTTATAGTTTATACGTCTAATCTAGATAACTTGGAATTTACCAAGTAAATTGCCGAAATATATATTTCTAATTACTTATTTGCTATTTACTTAATTCTTATTTATTCTACTTACCTATTTCCTTTAGTAATATAAGTATATAATACCTAAGGCATATACTTCGTCGTACTTTCTATGAGTCTAAATTGTCAACCACCACACAACCCACAATACTAAAAAACAGTAATACAAGACATTTTCAAAACATTTATGCATAAACTTTAAATGCACATTTCAAACATATTTCTGAGTCGGACACAAATTGCTAGGTAGTGATTGGACGCCGTTGTACGATGTTGTTTGACTATCTTATTCTAAGCTACTATTTATCCTAAGCTACTATTTATCCTTGTTAAGGTGAGTTCTCGTAGCCCCATTTTCAAACTATTTTCCTTGAGGGAAAATGATAATCAAATCTATTTCAAACTGTTTTACTTCTATGCTAAAACTAATTTCTATGCTTTTGGACAATACTATGTGCCTATGATTGCGTATGTGAATGTTGGTGTATATGTCATGTATGCTATTGGGTACATAACTAAAAACTATTTGGCCGACCTATATAGCTTCAGCTGGTAGGCAATAGGTTCGGAGGACTATAAGCGCTTGGGTTAAGATTGACCGGTTGATTGATGTCTAAATTCTATGGGTCATGAGATGACTGCTATGATTGCTATTGGAATGCTATTTATACTGCTTGCATTACGTATTTTTTGTATCGCATAATTGTCCATACTTGATTCTTAGGACACAGCAACGGGGTTTTTACTCTAACCCTACGTGGGCTCACCAACTATATGTTGACTTTTTCGAGTATCATTTTCAGGTGAAGCGAATGCTCATTGAGGTTAGGATAGGAAGCCTTAGCAGACCTAAGAGAATCTCGTAAGGATCATTTCTTAAAAGATTACATTTTAGAACTTGTTTTCAGTTATGTATTTTGGAGCATTTCTAGACTTGTATTAACCCATGTGTGGGAGATTGGCTTGTGACTACTTTAGACTATGTGTTGTGATCGACAGTCACGGCAAAAGTATACTTTGTGATCGGAGGACGTCGTGAGACTTTCATTGGCTATGATATTATAGTTTTCTCTATGTGAACACAATCGTGTAATGACGATCAATCCTCAGTTACGCCTGTGTTTCGCCTTTTAGACAGGGTGTGACAAAGTTACATCTCTTTTCTCTATAACCGCCCTAAATTAAATCCCATAACCCCTAAACTTAACCCACACAATTGGATTTCAATAAAAAAATATCGTCGACGCACAAGATTCAATCACTAAAAAAAAATCCCCAAATCGCAAATTTCTTTCAAATCATTATATTTGATTCCATAAATCAATTATCAACAAAGAGTGTCTATAACGTTGTTATTTTTATCTATCCTAAGGTATGTTATTGTTTCCATTTTTCATAATTCATTCTTTATATTCATAACACTTTAATTGTTTAATAATCATAGAAAAACCTAAATTTCGAAAACTATAATTCAATTGCCTGATGTGAAATTATGATTTTAATTTTTGATGTTCTTTTCGTGCAACCTTAATTTCGAATCATGTTTTTATGGGTTTTTTGAATTGGGGGTTTTCTCGCATTGAGGGTTTTTTAATTGCATTTGTTGTTGTTGTAATTGTATTGGTATTAATTTTACTCCTTTTTGCAGATCACTTCTTATTGAGCCTTAGCCACAAGAACCCACAAAATTGTTCGAGTATCCTCATGTCATAATAAACAATATACGGCTGGACACATGTGAGCCTATGGGGTCACACCATTACACGGAGTTGACACTTTATATATTCATGATTATTTATTTACGGTATATAATAAGCTACGTACGCGGATAAATAATAGGGCTTTCTATTAACTAAAGCTTGCACTTAGTTTATTGTGGACTAGACCAACAAATGGGCAGCCCTTATTTCGGGCGCTTATGGTGGCGGCCTAAGGAGGTTTGATTAAGGAAGGATTAGGTCAAGATTTTAGTCAAAAAATAGAGGAATTTTTCTCATTTATTTGATAACAATTCACCAAAAAATCTCCCCTTTTTAACGCCTTAAACATACAGCACAAATAACACATTACAACCTATCTAGGGTTTTTTTATTGATCTATTACATTTGATTCTTGTCGATTCAAAGTATATCCTAAAGGTTACGGGTTTAAGGACTAGCATCCAAAAGGTATACGGTGAAGTGTAGTGTGGATGCTATTCATCTAGAGGTTATCTACATTGTTCACATGCGTTTCTTGGATAGTCATGTACAAGTGAGGTATGTTCTTTTGATTCTACCGATACGCTGCAAAAGGTAATATATTGTTATTTATTTGATTAATCATATGACTCTATGGATCCGTTGATTGGTGATTTATCCGCTGCTTTTAATTGTTAATAATATGTTATTTCATTATCAAATCACCAACAGTGGTAGCATGAGCCATCATATGATTATCTTGTATGCGCAAAAATTGCTAAAAACGCGTATTTTTGATAGATTCAAATGATATTTATTAAAACATCCCCTATGGCTTATTTTTCAAATTAAATTTGACCCTTAAGGGGTCTTATGATCTGTGATTTTTAATCCCATAGCCACTTGTTATGCATACTTTAATTTTTTTAGTTATCGGGTACGTGTTATATGGCCTAAATCGCGTTTTCGATTCGATTCATGAATTATATATTTAATCAGCCATTGGGGTAATTAATTCAGTAATTATATGATAATTATAAAATCTGAAATTCAGTGTTTAATGACCCTAAGGCCATAGCCTACATGCACCAATCGGGGTTTTAATTTTAGTTAATTTATTTCTTCGATTCGTTGGCTAACAAGTTATTTCTTGTTATTTAATTTGTTTCCATGGCAAATACATGCATGTTTGGCCATGGACTTAGCCAAAACCTTATTAACACATGATATTATGGTATTATTATGTTTCGTATGCAAAGCAGATGAAAACCTTGACCATTTGTGACTTGATTCGCTAGTATTTGCATTTAATTTTTAGTTTTGGGTTTGCCATTGTTTTGGCTTATTTAGTATAATTTTAGTCTTTGTTGTAGCCATTGTTTGGGCACATTATAGTAGTTAGATGATAGGTAAGTTGTATTTATTCATCAAAATATTGTAGTCGTTGTTTGGATTCGAATGGCAAAAGAGTTAAAGGCGAAAAGTCAAAATTCAGAGCTGCTAGAGTGATTTCTACTAAAAATGAATTTCTCGAAGTTCTGTGAGGATTTATAAGCCAAATATTTTTGTGCAGGTTCATAACTCATAGGGCTACAACTTATTCAACTAGAGCTCAGTTTGGGAAAGAATCCTTCTGTGAGTTTCAGGCTCGTAAATACAGTTGAAATTTTTTGGCAGATTTGGGTATCTTGTTCACTTGGGGTTCCACTTGCTTTTGACAGGTCTTGGAGAAAGTAGGAGCCCTCCTTGTTGTTTTTTGGTTAACCCTTAGTTGGCCCTTGGTTCTCATGATGGCTCAAGAGACCATGCATATGTTTTTTCATCGGTTGAGGCTTTGCATACTTGTGGTTGTGTTTTGTTTAATTATTTGCTTCATATATATATATATAACTTGCAATTTTTTTTATAAAACTCAAATAAAACACAAAACAATTTTTGAAACTAAATCTTTGATTTAGTTTAAAGTTTAAATATGATTTAAAACTAAATATTTGTTTTTATAAATAACATTTAATTTGTTATGCTTGTTATTTAATTTATGTATTGTCCAACTAATATTTATTATACTTATGTTATATATTAGTCTTTAAAATAGACAACTCGATACACATAAAGGTAAAACAATAATTAGACTTAAGTTAAAAATAGGTTTTAACTTGTGCTACGAAGGATGAATGCATGCTTCCTCGTACACACTTTTGATAACGTATTTATTGAAACTAATACCCGACACAAATTTAAGTCGTGTCGTCCAATTGATTGAGTGAACCTGTAATTACTTTTTGCTCTGCGTGAGACGTAGGTGAATTGTAACCCAGGGTGATCATTATCTATGCGTGAGACCTAGACATATTTTCATAGTTCTCTAATTAGATGACTTAATCGAGTTTAAGTGGGTGAGACCTTGACTCGAGGCAAGGATGGGACTAAACATGCCAGCTTGACATTAGTTACTTGGTTACTAATGTCATGAGTCCCATATGGTCTAAGAATTTCACAGGTTTTTGGAATTGGTGAACATCACCTACCTATTAAATCTATCATTGCTAGCAGATCAACTGATGTGATGGTGGAACCTCAATGAGGATCTTAGCCTTTCGTAAAATTAATTGTTTTATATTATAAACTTGGGTATTTAATTTTAAAAGGATAATTATCGAATATACTAAAATGAACTTTGTAATTTCTAATAATGACATTTATGCAACACAAACCGTAAACAAAAGTTTGCTTCTTTTATTTGTTAGAGGAAGGCAAACTAAGTCTCATTTCCTTGTAAGAAAGAGACTTATTCCTATCATTTCTACTTGTATGAAAAAGCTATAATAGGAACACTTGAATTTTCCAAATCTACTCAAACTCAAACCACACTTACTTGAGAAATCATATTGTCTTGTAAAAGTCAAACGGTTAAGTACAGTTGCACATCTTATTTGGATAACTAGAGAACATGTTTTCTATAGCTACCAAAATAATACATCTTGAAGCGTCAAGACATTATATGAGTTTTAATGATTAGTAATGAAAATTTTAAATAAATTGCGATAGAGAAAAGGAAATTACTAGCATGTTTTCTAGTAGTTTTACTTAACTCAATAAATTCCTTGAGATACTACACACCCTTGAGGCAATGAAGAAGAGGAATTGCATGCAAAACTTTCAAGTTAAAGATTAGCATTGACGGATAGTCCATCATTTATATAGTAGAACATGATGCACTTGTTTAAATTTCTAAGTACATGTTTGCTAGTCCATGAGGCTCACATTAGTAATAATTTGCAGATATTCAAAGAATAGAAAAGTAAATAAATTGTTACATGCACTTCATTAGTAAAGAAATACGTTTAATGTTGTCTTATCCAGTAAGAGCAATGCATTTTACTACTGATATAGACACACATGTAATGTTGTCTAAATTCAGTGGGAGCAACGCATTTTACTACTGATATAGGCGCACATGTAATGTTATCTAAATTTAGTGGGAGCTATGAGCTTATCACCTTGTAAGTAGCCCATTTTATTTCTAGCTGGTCTTGAAATAATACATTACTTTTCTCATATGAAGCATCATAATTTTATAAGAATCATTGCATATTATTCTATTAGATAACTTGTCGCTTTTCTGATGTCGCTGCCGGAAACATTATCTATACAATATTTATGCACGATTGCTAATTAAACAATAAAGTTCTATATATACTTGTAATGCAAATGTGATTTTAGTTTTGACTTAAATCATATCATATATGTGACATTGTCATATTATTCATACAAACATACGGAAGCGTGGTGGGCTCATAACCTACTAGTCTCAAGATCGTAACCTGACTTATAATATGCTCATTTGTTTGTATAAATGCTTGATGTTGTGTCGTGCACAAGTAAAAGAAATCTTAATTGTGTGCAAGGTACAACACATAACAATATGACTAATGATTTTTCTTAACCGCATGGTAAGAAAGCTAATATTCTACTAGGAATTATACAACTCGATGTATGTTACCCTACTTAGAACTAGCGTCATTAAATAATGAATACCTATGATCACTTCTAACTATACCCTTTATAATATATATAATATATAAATAAAATACTTATATAATATATAAAAATAGGAAGGTAAGAATAAAAAACAATCACAATTATAGTAATCCGGGAGTATGATTCCCGGGTCGTTATCCCCGATGAGGAAAGCAATTGAAAGTCGAGAGTCGTTTTGAGAATCGATGCTTGAATGTAGTAAGATTGCTATTGGTTTTCTAAAACTATGAGAAAACTAAGGCAAAAACTTAAAATCACTTAAGGGAAGACAAATTTTAGCTAAAAACGCAAAACGGGAACCCTAAACGGTGACTAAAAACCCTAAATTTCCAAAAATAAACCTAAAATGATTTTTTCACTTTTAATTAACCCTAATTGACTAAAAAGTAAGATTAAAGAAAACTAGAATGAAAACGGAGTTGATTTGAGCTTTAAAACTCAAATAACGTGAATGGGAACGAATCCCGTTCTTTAAAAAATGAAATTTAGCAATTTAAACTCTATGGAAGCAAAATTAATTTTCCTAGAAACTATATCATAAAAGAAAATGTTTTAAAAAAGAATTATATTTTTTTGACTTTTTTATAATTTTTTATGAATTAAAAATGATTTTAAAGAAAATTAAATATAAAAAATACTAAACGTTTTATAAAAATCCTGAAAAAATTATGAAAAATAGCTTGAACAATGAGGAATCTAAGAAAAATAAGTTGGGAAACACAGCTTATCAAATAAGCTATGAAATAAGCTAAAACAACTTATTATACTAAAAGCCTAAATTGTATATAAATAATAGATTTTGTAAAGATATACCGGATGAGCTAATGTAGCACAATGGTTAAGTGTGTGGGGGTTAAAACGCTTGGTGAGGGTGGTAGAGGTCTCGGGTTCGAGTCTTGCTCACCCGGGGCTTCCTATTATCCCAAGTGTTTTAAATTTTGCCATTTTTTTTACAACTTTTGAAAATACTTAAAAATAAGCTACTTTTGCAAAACAACTATTTTTATAAACCACAAATAAGCACAAAAATAAGCTAAATAAGACAGAAATGCTTAAACACTACTAAGTCCTAAAAAAAACTAACTGTTTGCATTTTTAAGGAGAATAAGCAAATGAAAATGATAAATAAGCTAAAACAGACAATAAGCTATGTCTAAAAAGCACATAAGAACAAAAATAAGCACAAATGATAAGCTAGATAAACAGAAAAGCTAAAAAGGCTTAAAAACACGTAAAATTTACACTAGAAAGCAAATCAGCTCAAATAAGCAAATGGCAAAACCAAATAAGCTAAAATGGGCTTATATTAACCTAATAAACTAAACTAGACCTAAATAAGCAATAACAATAAGCAGATAAGCTAAAATAAAGAAATAAGCACTTATGGTGTAAAGACTGTTAACCAAATAGTCTAATAGGGCACTTTTGAGCTTATTTTTCAATAAGCTAAAAGATCCTTATGGACTTTTGGCTTATTACACTAAAAAGAATACTTAGAAAACTACTTAAAACAACTTTTAAAAAGCATTTTGAAAATCAAATAAGCCAAGAAAAAGCCTGATTAAAAAGCTACTTATTCTAACTTAACTATGTTTTTGTTTTTTAAGAAAAGACAAAATAAGCTAACTATGACCCTAATAAGCTAAAGCCAACTAAATAATAATCTGATAAGCTAATTTGAACAAAAATTAAGCAAAGACTAAGGGCTATAAGCTAGAAATCTAAAATAAGCACTTAAAGAAAAACTGAAAACGCTAAAAGATCCTTATGGTCATTTGGCTTATTTAAACTTAAAGTTTACCTTACAAAGTTCATAAAACAGCTTTTCAAACATAGTTTGAAAATCAAATGAACAAGTAAAGCTATTTGAAAATCGATATTTTACTCAGATCATACTAAGTTTTTTCTTTTGACTTGAAAAGACAAAATGCTTATTTTGGGCTCAAAAACAGATAGCTTAATGAACTTTTAAAGAGAAAATAAGCTAAAGCAGATTGAGAGTGATCTAAAAACTACTTGTGCTCTGAATTTTAAATCCTAATAACAACTTTTAACCTCTAATATTTAATCCTAAAAATGGCTGTTTGTCTGTTTATCACTGATGATGCAGTTTGCACAAAAGTGAAACAAAGCCAAATTCTAACAAGTGCAGACTAAAAGTCTTAGTTTCTATACTCTAGAAACACCAAAATGAGAACAACAAAGGTTATGAATTCAACTAGAAACCAATAGAACTAAAAATGATTACACTACTTAATCTAGGCTTAACAGGTTCTAACTACTACTTTAATTTTTATAGAGAAAACTGGATTAAAACTACAAACAACTCTAAATCCTATCTCATAAACCTAGTTATTAGATTTAAAATGGATCCAAAAGGCCAAATGGCTTATGACAGTACTAACTCTAGTTAGTACTGTCAATAGCCAAACACCCCTTTAAAACCTTAAATCCCATATTAAGCTTATGAAAATGAGATTCAAAGCTCAAAAATCAAATACCAGATAGTATACAACTAAAAACAAACTTAATGATCAGATTTAAACAACAAAATAAGCAGAATCAATAAGCTAATATTTTTGGTTTTTATGACAGATTTTAAGATAGATTATAGAAAACTAAGATTTAAAACTAATCATTAAGCACAATTAACATAAGACAACTATAATAAGCATAAGCAAGCTAAACTAACAGGAATAAGCAGACAAATAAGCAGTATAAGCAATTATGCAGAGTTAAGCTAAATTATTTAAATGACAACTAAGGAAAACTGAAATTAAAAAGAGAAGTGTACCTTACACCTCAGCTAAACAGAGGTGAGAGCTCACATAGAGCATATCCAAAGCAGCTTAAGCTTATTACCAAATCCTAGTCTAATCATATAGCTTGACCCTCAAGCACTATTACCCACTTGGATTCTATAAACAGCCATCCAATTCCATTTAGAATCTAAGTAATTGAGTTTTTAGTAGTTTATGAATAGTTTGAGAGCTTATGGAATAGTTTCAGAGCTTATTTAACCATATTAAAGCACAAAAGTAAATTTATGAAAAACAAAGAGCACAATAAGAAAACTTAAACTTATATTAATAAAAGAGCTGATTACAAAGGTGAAATTAAAATTACAATACGCTAAAACATTACTTGAAAGAAAATTACATATTAAAAGCTAAATTATAATAAGCTACTCAAAACTACTCCTAGATGTCCCTTTGTGAGTGAGAGGATGCTTGTATTTATAGTTGCCGAGTGAAGCTTCTAGGCCTTGGATACACGCTCCTTTTTAGTTTTGATCTCGTCCCTTGTATCCTTTGTTTAAGCCGTTGGATCAAATAAGTGAGCACACAGATTGCCAGCCTGGCAATCCGTGTGTCAGTGTACTTGTGCTTTTTTAGCAAAGGATTTAGTGCAAAAATTCCCTTCCTTGTGTGTTTCCTTGCATCCACGTGTGCCCTCCTTGAGGTGTCTTGGCCAATGAGAGGCCTTGGTGACGTTTTACTCTGCCAACTCATAACTTGGTACTCGAATCTTAGAGCCACGCTGTCAATTGCATTTTACCTCATGATTTTGATGCAGGGTAAAATGAAGAAGGAGATGAACAGTAAAAACTACCTTTCCCGCGTCTTTTCTTTTCTTTTTATAACTTTGTTTGACCCGGGAGTGTGTGTAGGTTTGGTTTGGGCTTTTATAAAAAGAAATGGGCCAGGTGTTTTGGTTATAAGAAAGGGTAAAAGGTTAATGGTTTTGGTTTAATATAAGGAGATAACGACCGTTATCTCTTAAGTATAAAAGAGATAACGGTGTTAGGGTTTAGGGACTATTTGTGAATTATGATTTAACATTAAGGGTTTTTATGGTATATTGAGGATTTTGGCATTTTGTGGGTTGACCATTGTTTGACCAAGATTTGACTTTATTGACCCTTTGCTAGAAACTTCCGGCTCTTGTGCACTCTATCCGTTCCCGTGCCCGTGTTTGTCCGGTTTTGACCGTTTTCTTGTGATCTTTGCAATATCCGTACCTACACATTCACAAACAACAAAACACACATGTACAAGCATATTTATGCACATTTTGATCATTTTAAGGCCATTTTTGGATATAATAAGGATATGTGATTTCTCACATATCAAAATTCTCCAAACAAAGCGATTGCGTGTCCTCACGCAATATTATATGCTATAAAACCAAATACCTCAAAAACTTCCCCAAACTAAATCTTTGAAAACTAGCAAAGAATTTTATGGGGGGAGTTTAAGAAATCACAAGCTTTAAAACACCCCATTTTCCCATTTTCAAAACTTTTTCCATTTTTTTATAATTACCTAGAATATTCCGACTTTCGTTATTTTCATAACTGTTGGATAAATTCATCGTTCCCGACTTTTCACTTATCCAAACCAAGCTTAAAACGAAATCACAGTTAAATATCAGTTTAAAATGCTAACACTACTCATATTTGCAACTTGTGAACTTTTCACTCCCGACAATTATTATATCTTAGGTGAATGAGCTATTTTAAATTTCAATCGTGGATCAATGTTTTGCAAAATACTATGCTTCACGTTCCACCCGAGAATAATGAGTTTGAAGGCGAGATCATCCCATGTTGCGACTTTCGTCTCGGCACATCCCAACCTTGCGGCTAAGTGACCAGGCTTTTGACACCCCACAGAGACTAGTATCGGGACTCACGGACCTTACGTTTTAAAAACTCTCAGGTTTCCCGAATATACATAGCTTTAAAATAGAATAGTCAAAGTTCAAAAGCATATTTGAATTTAACTTTTACATTGTAGTGTTTTGTGTGTGTGAATGTGTTGGTACGGATATTGCAAAGATCATAAGGAAAACGGTCTAAAAACGGACTATAACAGGGCACGGGAACGGATAGAGTGCACAAGAAGCAGAAGTTTCTATCAAAAAGGTAATTAAAGTCAATCTTGAGTCCATCAATGGTCAGCCACAAAAATACCATAATCTCAAAATACCATAAAAACCCTTAATGTTAAATCATAATTCACAAATAGTCCCTAAACCCTAACACCGTTATCTCTTTATACTTTAGAGGGATAAACGGTCATTATCTCCTTATTTTAACCCCCAACCCCCTAAAAACATTAACCTCTTTCCCGTTAATCCAAAAACTACCTTGGTCCCATTTCTTTCTTTTAACAAGCCCATAACCAAACCTACACACACTCCCGGGTCAAACAAAGTTATAAAAAGAAAAGAAAAGACGGCGGGAAAAGTGTTCTTTAGTTTTTTTTTACGTCATCTCCTTCTTCATTTACATGCTATCAAAATCATAGGGTTAATGCCAATTGACAGCGTGGCTCTAAGATTCGTTTAGTTACCTAGTTATGAGTTGGCAGAGGTTAAAACGTCACCAAGGCCTACTCAGTGGCCAAGGCACCATCAATAGAGAGGGCACACGAGGATGCAAGGCTGTGGGGGAAACACACAAAAGAAGGGAATTTTTTGCACTAATTCCTTTGATAAAAAAAAAAGCACAAAGTATTCTGACACACGGATTGCAACATGGCAATCCGTTTGTTGCTTACTTATTTGATCCAACGGCTTAAACAAAGGATCCAATGATTGGAATTAAAGGAAGGGATGAGATCAAAACTGAAAAGGAGCATGTATCCAAGGCCTAGAAGCTTCACTTAGCAACTATAAATACAAGCATCCTCTCACTCACAAAGGGACATCTAGGAGTAGTTTTGAGTAGCTTATTATAAATTAGCTTTTAATATGTAATTTTATTTCAAGTAATGTTTTAGCTTATTGTAATTTCAATTTCACCTTTGTAATCAGCTCTTTTATTAATATAAGTTTAAGTTTTCTTCTTGGTGCTCTTCGTTTTTCATTAATTTACTTTTGTGCTTTAATATGGTTAAATCAAGCTCTGAAAACTATGCCATATAAGCTCTAAACTTATTTCATAAATACTAAATTATCAAAAAATTACTGGGATTTTCTATATAGAATTAGGATGGTGCTTTATAAAAATCCAAGTGAGTAATAGTGCTTGAGGGTCTAGCTATAGCGATTTATTAGGAACTCTTATCTTAGGATTTGGTAACAATAAGGCTTAAGCCTATAAGCTTAAGCTGCTTTGGATAAGCTCTAAGTGAGCTTCTCCACCTTTGTGCTAGATAAGGTATGTAAATGTACACTTTCTCTTTTTAATTTTAGTTTTCCTTAGGTGTCATTTAAATATTTAGCTTATCTCTGGCATAATTGCTTTCTATGATTATTTGGTCTACTATTTCCTGTTGTTTTTGCTTTGCTTATGCTTATTATAGTTGTCTTATGTTAATTGTGCTTAATAATTAGTTTTAAATCTTAGTTTTCAATAATCTATCTTCAAATCTGTCATAAAAACCAAAAATATTAGCTTAGTGTGTTAGCTTATTGATTCTGCTTATTTTGTTGTTTAAATTTGCACATTAAGTCTGTTTTTAGTTGTATACTATCTGGTATTTGATTTTTGAGCTTTGAATCTCATTTTCATAAGCTTTATTATGGGATTTAGGTTTTTAGTTTAAAGGGTTCTTTGGCTTATTGACGTCTTACTCTGAATTGTTGTTTAACCTACTAGAGAGTTATACTGTCATAAGCCCATTTGGCCTTTTTGATCCATTTTTAAATCTAATATAACTAGGTTTATGAGATTCGGTTTTTAGATGTTTATTTTTAGTTTTTTAATCCATTTTTTCTTCTTATATAATTTAAAGTAGTAGTTAGCAACCTTCTTAAGCTTTTTAGTTTAAGTAGTGTTAATCAATTTTCGTATCTATTGGTTTTGGTTGAATTTCCTTAACCTTTGTTGTTCTCATTTTGGTGTTTCTAGAGTATATAAACTAAGACTTTTAGTCTGCACTTATTAGAATTTGGCTTTGTTTCACTTTTGTGCAAACTGCATCAGCAGTGATAAACATACAAACAACCATTTTTAGGATTAAATTTTTTTCAGAGGTTTTAAAAGTTGTTATTAGGAATTTAAAATTCAGAGACCAAGTAGTTTTTTGGTCACTCTCAATCTGCTTTAGCCTTATTTTATCTTTTAAAAAGTGCATTAAGCTATCTGTTTTTGAGACCCCAAAATAAGCATTTTCAAAAAATGCTTTACTTGTTTCAGTTGATTTTCCAACTATGTTTTGGAAAAGAGTTTTATGAACTTTGTAATGGTAAACTATTAAGTATTAGTTTGGTGAAGTATTTATAGCCCTATAAAAAGAGGCATTAAGGATCTTTTAGTTTTATTGGAAAATAAAGCTCAAAAGATTTACCCTTTAGGGCTACATGATTTGGTTTGTCAGCTTTTCATTTTAGTGCTTTTTTTTTTTTTTTTTTTGTTATTTTTATTTTTAGACAATCAATTTGCTCTTGTTTAAGTGTTTAATTAGTTTAGAATTCAAGTCTTAAAGTCTGCATCAATTAGTTTTAAGAATTGGTCACTTTTGTGGTCAAATGCATCAGCATAGTAAAACAGACAAATAGCCATTTTCAAGCTGGAAATTCAGCAAGCAAAAGTAGTTGTTAGCTGTTGATTTTCAGAGCACAAGTAGTTTGTTGGCCATATTATATAGGTTAGAACTTAATTTTGTTTAAAAAGCTTATTTGAATATCTGTTTTTGATCTGCACTTTAGCTCTTTATCTTTTTATTTAAAAAACCAAAAATAAGGTAAAACTGCACAAGCAGCTTTTTCATTAAGTATTTGAGTTTCAAAATGATTTTTAAAAGCTGTTTCATGTAGCTTTTTGGTTAAGGTTTAAGGTAGTATAAGCTAGAAATCCATAAGGATCTGTTGGCATAGTTAAAAATAAGCCCAAAGTAGCTAAGTTGTCTGTTTGATTTTTAGTTTTTCACTAAGTGCTTATTTTGAATTCTCAGCTTATAGCTTGCTTCTTTATGCTTATTTCCAGGTTAAGATTAGTTTATTAAGTTTAGGATTAAGTTAGTTTTCGCTTATCTTAGTTTGCCTTTAGCTTATTAAGTCATATAGTGGAAGCAGCTTTAAAATTAAAGCTAGCAGTACTAACTCTAAGTTAGTACTGTTGTGCTTATTTGAGCTCATTCTTGCCTATATTGTTTGCTTATTACTTTTCATATTAGCTTATTAGGTTAGGTTTAGTTTAGAAGTAGCTTATTTTGCTAGGTCATATCTTATTTTAGCCTCTTAGTTGCTTAAGTTTTCATAAAAGTTCAAAAAGAAGTTTTATATAAACTGTTAGCTTTTCAGCTGATTTCTAGCTTAGGATTGCAACAATAATCTCTTATACACGTTTTGCACTATTTCGCTTATTAAGCGTTTTTAGCTTATTACACAGCTTATTCGATAAGCTGTGTTTCCAATTTTATTTTTCTTAGATTCTACAGTGTTCAAGGTATTTTTTGTAGTTTTTCCAGAATTTTTATAAATAGTCTAGTATTTTTAATCATTTAATTTCATTAAAATCATTTTTAATTCATAAAAAATTATAAAAAAGTCAAAAAAATATAATTCTTTTTTAAAAAATTTTATTTTATCATATAGTTTCTAGAAAAATTAGTTTTGCTTCCATAGGGTTTAAATTACAAAATTTCCTTTTTTAAAGAACAGGATTCGTTCCTGTTCACGTTTTTTGAGTTTTAAAGCTCAAATCATCTCCGTTTTCATTCTAGTTTTCTTTAATCTTAATTTTTAGTCAATTAGGGTTAATTAAAAGTGTAAAATTCATTTTAGGTTTATTTTTGGAAATTTAAGGTTTTTAGTCACCATTTAGGGTTCCCGTTTTGCGTTTTTAGCTAAAATTTGTCTTCCCATAAGTGATTTTAAGTTTTTGCCTTAGTTTTCTCATAGTTTTAGAAAACCAATAGCAATCTTACTACATTCAAGCATCGATTCTCAAAACGACTTTCGACTTTCAATTGCTTTCCTCATCGGGGATAACGACCCGAGAATCATACTCCCGGATTATTATAACTGTGATTGTTTTTGATTCTTACCTTCCTATATTTATATATTATATAAGTATTTTATTTATATATTATATATATATTATAAAGGGTATAGTCAGAGGTGATCAAGTTTTTGGCGCCGCTGCCGGGGAGGATTGTTTACGATTGTTGAAGCCGTTTGAAAATTTGTGTTTGAAGACCCTTCCGTGTGAAGTTATTTTTCTTGTTATAAAAATATATAAAAATACAAAAAAAAATTATTTTCTTTTATTAGTATAATTATAATATAAAACCAAAAATAAAAAAAACAAGAAAAACCAAAAATATAAAAACATTATCCATAAAAAATAAATAAAATAAATTTCACCAAGTTGGTAAAAGAACACCAACAAATAATACTTTCAATTGAAGTATTATCCATCAATAAGTTCCCGAACCAAAGATCAAAAACTTACTTTTTGTGTCTCTTGCGACATACGGCTCACCTTTAGAAGTTAATTCTTTTAAAGAGTTACCGAGAAGTGAGTTGATTATTAGGTTTAAGTGTCTTATCTCATTGTTCGTATTTAAATTTTATTGTGAATACATTGTTTAAAATTCAAAAAAAATCAAAAAATCAAAAAATTTAAAAAACTAAAAAAATTAGTATAAAATTTCTTTTTACATTTTAGTGCATGCGCACTCGTTCTCAATCTCGTA
>BQNB010085766.1:0-28377 GCA_026074375.1 Tanacetum coccineum
ATTTCATTGTCATCACTTGTCTCATCGTTTTTAATCCGAGATAAGTGGTCGGCGGCAACATTTTCTGTACCTTTTTTGTCTTTTATTTCGATATCAAATTCTTGCAATAGCAATATCCAACGTATATGATATGCTTTAGCATCTTGTTTTTTGAAGAGGTGTCTTAAAGCGGAGTGATCGGTATAGACAATAGTTTTGGATAATATCATATATAGTCAGGAATTTATCGAATGCAAAGACTATAGCCATAAGTTCTTTTTCTGTAACAGGTGACTTTTGTTGAGCTGCATTGAGATTTTTGCTTGCAAAATAGATGGGATGAAGTGTTTTCCCTCTCTTTGTCCTAAGACTGCTCCAACTAAGAATTCACTGGCATCACACATTAACTCAAATGGAAGATTCCAATTTGGGTTCATGATTACAGGAGTGCACATGAGTTTTTCTTTTAACGAATTAAATGCTTTATGACATTCATCGTTAAATTCGAATGGAGTATCTTTTTCAAGATACTTTGTTAAAGGACAAGTAATTTTTGAAAAGTATTTAATGAAACGTCTGTATAAACCTACATGACCTAAAAAACTTATAATGCCTTTGACATTAGTAAGGGGTGAAGCTTAAAGATTACGTCGATTTTGGCTTTGTCAACTTCAAAGCCTGCTCCGGACACTTTGTGTCCAAGAATGATTTCTTCTTTAACCATAAAGTGATATTTTTCCCAATTAAGGACAAGATTTGCATCTTTATAACGTTGAAGCATTTTGTTGAAATTATTAAATAGTTATCGAAGGAGTTTCCAAATACGGAAAAATTGTCCATGGATACTTCTACGGATTCTTTGATCATGTCATGACAGATAGCTAATATGCATCTTTAGAAAGTAGCGGGAGCATTACATAAACCAAAAGGCATTCGCCTATAAGCGTATGTTCTGAAAGGGCATGTGAACGTTGATTTTTCTTGATCCGTAGGATCGATTGGTATTTGAAAATATCCAGAACAACCATCAAGGATATAGAAGTATTTATTTCCTGTGAGTCTTTCTAACATTTGATCCATGAATGGCAACGGAACGTGATCTTTTGCTGCTGCTTCATTGAGTTTACGATAATCAATACAAACTCGCCAACCCTTAACGGTTCTTGTTGGGACAAGTTCATTTTTCTTGTTTGTGACTATTGTAATACCGCCTTTCTTTGGTACACAGTGGATGGGACTTACCCAAGGGCTATCGGCGATTGGATATATAATTTCGGTATCGAGGAGTTTAATGATTTCTTTTTTAACAACTTCTTGTATATTTGGGTTTAATCTTCTTGGCTCTTGAACAATTGATTTTTGTCATCTAGAAGTTGAATTTTATGTTTAGAGAAAGACGAACAAACACCAGGAATGTTTGTTGTCTTCCAAGCAAAAGCTTGCTTGTGCTTCTTAAGAACAAAGACGGGCTTATTTTTTTTTTGTTCGGTAAGCTGAGATGATATGATCACAAGAAAAAAGAAGGTTCTTCTAAGAATGCGTATTCTAGGTGATCAAGAAGCGGTTTGAGTTCAAGATCCGTTGGAGGTTCATCAAGAGATTTCTTGATCTTATAGTCAGTATCGAAGGTAATTTTTTCGAAGGGTATTTCTTCTTTATCGGAATTAGATTCAAAGTTTTCTTTGATATTCATAGCCATGAATTCATCAAATTCGGTAAAGATTTGATCTTCGAGAGGAGTTCCCTCGATGGAGTAAAGGATTTTACTTCCTTCATCGAGAAGAGCATCGAAATCTTCCTCTAAGATTTCATCAATGACATTGATGTGTTGTCGTGTAGGGTTAATTATTTGATTATCAAGTTTTAAATTTATATTTAGCCGACAAACCTAAAACAACATTTTAACGAGCAGTGTACCCGGTCAAGATGGAGTTCGTAGTAAGTAGGGTGTCGAACACTAAGAGTGAAACATTAATCCTATATTCTATCAGTATTTTAATTAGTTCTAATTAGTCTATTTACTGGTTAAACCTATGCTATATACGTTGTCTAATGATATGAGGGTTTTCAGCCTGAGAGGCTGGCACAGGTTTAGTGGAGACAAATATCAATTCAATACATAATAAACACAAAAGAAGAAAATTAGAAGATAGAAAAGCGGTACAAGCCAGATGATAGAAAAATGTATTAGTCATATTAAATCCAGTTCAATGTTGGTTTGTTTGTTTTAGTACAATGATTTACTTATCTTGAAGTGACATATCATTCTTAAGACTTAGGCAGTACATCATCCTAAGACCTAGACACGATTAATCCTGTCACAATTAACGCATCCGCATAAAGCATCATTTAGTTTAATTCTAATCTATCTTAGGGAATCCAAGCAGCGGTGATCCTGTTAAAACCCTAGCTAACTGGGACTTTACCCACTTATTGTTTAACGGTATTTTATATACTCGTAGTCTTCTATTCAAATCTTTATCAGTTAATTAAGAGCATGATTACTGAAACATAAACGGGTCACCTACCGGTCCAACTAAGCTCATAATTCAAAGATAAAGACAGAATGTTATTTGTGATCCCACAACCATTGTATTTATACAAGCGTAATCAAACAATGAAAATAGAATGATTAAGAGAGTAAAAATTACATGATGTCTTTTATGAATTCGTGATCAATGCTTGACTTGGGTGGCTAATCTTATCTTCTAAAATCCGTCTTCAATGAGTTTGGTATAAAGAATATGATATTGCACACTGAAAACTCGTTTTTGAGTCTTCTATTTATAGTGTCTTAAAAAGACTCGATACGTCGCATCTGGTAAGGTTGATACACTATGTTCTTAATCAATCAGTGATATCTTTCCCAATTTACTTTATTCACTGTATCTTTGAAGAGTTATCTTCGTGGATACGACGTATGAAAACATAAGGGATACGCCGTATTGATAATTGGTTAAACGCGTTTTCTTATGAAGTATTGGCGTGGATACATCGTATCTCTTTCGTTGGATACGGCGTATGTAGTCAGAAATCAACATTCTTTAAATATCTTCATTTTAGCTACAAATTATGCGCCTTTTAGCTTGTCTTCACAAAACACTCATGGATTACTGCATTTATCAACTTTAAAGCAAAAGCAATAAACGTACCAAATATGGCATATAATATATATAAGAAGGCGGCAATAACAGGAATGGGAATAAAATGATATACTAAAGTGACGATATTTGTTGTATCAAATATCCCCCCCACTTGAATACCTAATCCTGCTCATACAAGTATGACTTTACGAAAAGGTTCTAGTTTATGAAAAAGTTTCCTAAACCGAAAGCATAAGGAATTTTCCTATTTTAAGCACATTCGTTTTGTGCTAATACACCTGGAATACAGCATACAAACTAAGCTTACCTTCCATATTTAATGGAAATGTATAAAAATACTTAAGAGATATACTGGACTAATTCCATAGTTTGAAAGAATTTTTATTGGTACGCTACTCTCAACTTGCTCAGTCGTGATTAGTTTCGTAAATCATAAGCTTGGCGAAGAGCGAGCTTACTATTCTTGATCTCGCGAATCGCTAAGAGCTAAGGAGGAAGAGAACAAGATCTAGTATCCACAATATTCTGTGTGAAATGGTGTTAAGAATGGCTTAGGCAGAAATTGAAATATACATATCAGACTACAAATCTTTCACCATAAGTAACCACACCAAACAGGCATAATGATTCGTACTAATACACAAGGTCTTGATAATGAAGAGGAATTGACATAATAGACACTCCGATCACATCCCTGTTCAGGCTTAACTAGCGGTTAGGATGAAGAATGAGGTAATTCGGAGATTTCGCTTGCACAGTTATAGTTAAAAGATTTCAAAAATCCTTTTGTTCATTTTTTTTTGAAAATCTTTTGTTCTCTATAACTTAAGCTCTTGATACCAATCTGTAACACCCCCATTTTCATATATCTCAGCGGAAGGGTCATTTGGGGTGCTACGTCATAATATAACAACTCAAGCATAGAAAACGACTCGAAAAGAGACGTTTTTAAATACATTCATTCGAAATAAAAGTTTACATCATAGGTCCCAAATTGTTTCATAATTCATACAACATTTTTGCAAATCATCTTCGAATGACTTTTATTTAATGGGCCTTCAAAACATTTAGGTTTCCATAAGCGACAACCAAAATCTCCATCGCCGAATTACCTTCAAGGACCTGAGATAAAACATGCTAAAACGTCAACAATAATGTTGAGTGAATCCATAGAGTTTATATATATAAACAATAAAATTTCCGAACACAAGTATCATTTCTCAATATTCATCAGGATATAACGATGTGGCCAAACAAAGTTATATCGGGGGATTATTTATAAGTCTCATGACATTGAACGTTACCATCTAATTATGTTGGGGTTCCCAACAAGGTATGCCTACTATACACCCTCGCTATGAGTGCATATTATTCTCTATACAACGCATCCGTTGTGTCATATTCCCGACACTTGACGATAGCCAGTCGTCACGGATTGGAGGTGGCAGCCTCCAAATAGTACTATTTCATGTATAAGCGTCTACCATTTCCCGGTAGTTAACAATTCATGATTTCCGCAGGTCTTTTATCTAGCGAGTTAAGCTAACTTATAATAATAATCGAGGCAACTAGCATACAATCTCCCTTGTGTTCTATTTTAAAAACAAGCATGTTATCTCCCTCGCGGGTTTATAAAACAATTAAAGTGTAAAAATGCGAGGCTATGAACTCACTTAGTGATGTCGGATGAGAATATCGATGAATAAAAACTTCGGAAGTAGGCGCGTCAATCAACCAAGACCTATACAAATTGTAACGGGTCTTAGGTTTCTAGTCGATAAAAATTAACGAAAACTCATAAATTAAATAAGTATATGTATACATGTAGTTTATATGATGATCATGCTCTTGCAACATATTTATTTCACACTTAGAGTTTTCTAGGTTTTTAACTTGTTTTTATTAGCCATTTTACTAGTATTGTCTAAATTAGCTCAAAAAGCCCAATAGGCCCATTAAGCAAGCCCATTAAGTTATTATATTGATATTATTACTCAAAGACCAGGTCCTAGCCCATTAGTAAGGTCCATGTGGATTGGGCCTAAAGCTAAGTCCAATAAGTCCATTTTGTTTCATTGGGCCTAGTGGTCCAATAAGGCCTTATGGCCCATTTAAGCTTGTAAATGACTCTTGTTATAAAATTTCGGGTTCTCGAGGTCGGGATACTTTTATTATCAGTATGTTAGCATTTTAAAACTCCCAAGAAGTGGGTCCTACCACCTCGGGTTTTAGTTACAAAAATCGCTTTACATAGTATAGTGTTCGGGTAGTAGTAAATTTTGTATACTTTTATGTTTACGAAAATAGTCATAATTTATAAACCGTAAATGGTATAATTGATATATCTATATGCTTGGCTTTATTTTTAAGTCCACTTTACAGATTCAAACTCATTTTAGTACATCTTTTAGTTATATTTATACATATGGTTACTTTTATACATAAAGGTCACATTAGCTTTTTGGACTGAAATTTCACTTTCACCATTTTTGATGCCATTTACAAACCATAAAGAGTTGGTTGACTATCCAATTGATTCAGAATCTACATGATTTTATCTAGGTCTCATAGTTTTAACTTTTTAACCAACTCAGTCCGTAAATGTGACTTTTTATACCATCTGTACAGCAAGGTCAGAATCCACTAGTTTTGGTGTTTTGATCATATCTCACTCAATATTCACTTTCTAGAAATCATCCAATTTGCCAAGTGTCCACAAAAGGATTATCTACAACCTAATGTACTCAAATCCAACCTCAAACCTGTAGAAAATTATAAAACCTACTGTTCATTACAGCCCATAAATTTTATGATCATTTTACTTGTTTAAATGGCTATTTTAGCTATGATTAACCTAGATTCATACACACAAAGCCCATTTTAATCCTTGATCATCATATATCATGCATGTACATATACACTTGAAAATCAAAAGAGAACATAAACAAAACTCATGAGATTTTACCACAAGAAATATGAAGAAAATGATCAAATGATCAAAACAATAACAAAGCTTCAATCTTCAACTTGATCTTCACCCAAAATAATTTTTGACCATCATTTTCTTTACCCAATAGACTTTATAAAAACTTGTATAATCTCAGCCCCAACTTGTGTATAACCTTCTTGAATACTCCTTTAAATCACCACCAAAATGCTAGGATTACACTAGGTATTCATGTTTACTAGTGTGCTTATTATTTGATCTTCAAATTTTTTATGGATTGGGTGTTTGTGTAGAGATTTTGGGACGGAAAGGAGCAAGAGGGAAGAGAGGTTTATAACTTTTGTGTGTGATAAAATGAAAGAAAGGGTGAGAATAGGTTTTGTATAACTTAGGCATGCAATGAGCTTGGACAAGTGTCCAAGGCTCTTGCTCATGCAATGCCACTCCACAAGGAGTGGTTGTAGTGAAGATTTTGTGTTTTATTTATTGTAGGATTAGTGTTTAGCTTATAAATTTTAAGATAGGTGGTTAGTTTTGAGGCTAACGGGTATTAACGTAAAATATAACGAGAGTTAAGACGGAACCACGAAGTAAAAACAAACAAAGTAAAAAAAATTCTACATTAATTGGGATACTTTTCTAGAAATTTAATTTACGTACGGTACAAGGATAATAATTATAAACATTGCTCGTAAAGATTTTACGTAAGATACGAAAAATGCGCGTAACACGAAAAATAAGAACGAATGTAATAAAATTACTTCTATGGCGTCGATGCTTAACGTAGAATTTGCCAGTTCTTCGTAAACGTTTCGTAAATTACAATGTTTTTAACTTAATCATAATAAGCCTAGTTCTCCCGGTTTGTCGTGAGTTCTTATATCATCAGAAAAAATGAAACATTATAAAATTATTATCGAGAATAAATAACGACCTGAAATTGAGGATTGTCACAGTCATTTCCACCTAAAAAGGGATCTTCGTCCCTGAAAAGATCAATTCATCTTGTTCCGTCCGCTTCGTATTAAAATCAAAGTGATGAGGGTATTTCGTCACACTTTGATCCTCCTTTACCATGTATTATTCAGGGGTCCACGACTATGAATTCCATCGAAACTTTGACTATAGGGTCTGACTTTGCTATATGTTTTGTACTTCCCTATCCATACATTTCGATAGGTTTCTTCGTTGTAAATGCATATCTCGTCGATCCTTACTTTCGTCAAGAGGTATATAAAGATCTTTGTCCCCGTAAACATTTCTTAGTTTGAAACATGGAATGGATTGTGTATTCCTTGAAGCCTCTCGGGGTAATTCCGGTTTATATGCCATCAGACCACTCTGATAATATCTTTGAATTGGTCCAATATAACGGGGGACTTAATTTTTCCCATTGTAGGATCGATATTCCTTTATGAAACATTGATAGACTGTCACTCTGCGGAATCTAGTGGCAGTACTTAGATGAACACAACAATAGTTTCTCAAAACGATTTTATTATTAACCTTCTTGAATCTGCCTTAAAATTGCAGATCCCTATTACAATACTAATATTTCTTAACTCGTGTTTTTGGATCTCTCTTATATCTTCCTAGAGATCCTTTAATAAACATAGGTATAAACTCTCTAGTAGATGTACAGTCTCTTGTATGGAGCATAATCACTAATATATACTAATCATTAAACTATCTGTTACAAGAGATTTACTAACATAACCATTTAAATGATAATCTTTAGATTCCTTTATCCACGGCAGAGTAAGTTCTTAGTTCTTTGACTAGAAAGAGAGCTCACCTTGACTTTCTACTTAGCCGTACTTTGACCTTTTGCTTAGCAGTTCGTTGACCGATTACTTGTTTTTCCAACCAATCATCCCCTCTAACTTGAATTCTACTTGCTTGGGACTTCAAGTTTTTGATTAGTTGGTTTCTTTGCTCTCATCAGTCTATTTTGTCTTGGTGAAAGCTTGTACTTAGCCGTTAATCTTTTAATTTTTTTCCTTTTGTGCAGTATCTTGTACACAATCTGTTTGAGTATATTGAAATGAATCCTCCTTATCTTGACACATAATCATTTCTTCAAAAATCTTTGTCTTTGCTTCATACAGATTGTTCTTCTCAGCAACACTGCTTGCGCAATTGCAAATGGTTTTTATGAGCCTTACCAATTTAGCCATTTACTCTGGGACTAGTCAGTTCTTTGTTACCTAGAATGGTATAATCCATGGTGAACTGAAAAACCACTTCAACACTCAGAACCATGGAAATATTTTAGTGTGATTGATTACTATTTGACTTTTGGTAAGTCTTTATAACCATGAACGGGATTTGATTGTCCTTACCTTGTAGCCGTTTGCTCTGGACTACGCCAACTCTCAGTAATAAAACCATTGGGAGTTGAGGACCATGTTGTTTTAGAAAAAATATTAAAGCTTATCAAACGGATTTGTGTTCTCTTTACCAAAAAAAGCCGTTTGCTTTGGATGAGTAGCCATAATTCAGTGTATTTACATGTGTATTGATCACCATACAATTTTCTAGGTAAAATGTCAACCATAACAGATTTGAGGATGTCTTTAACAAAACTGGTTTGATTTGGACTAGTCCAATTACTTATGTTTGTAATACATTGGTCTGGTAGAAATTATGATCTACGTTTGCTGTGTGGTGGTTAAACCAACTCTCAATCCCTTTATAAACGGTTTGATGTTCATATATTTGTGCCTTAATCCTTTTTGCACACTCAAATCTCACATATTTCAAAAAAACTTATTAACTAACAGTACTCTTCATCAGGGTTCTGTTTGTTTTAAACTAGCAGTACTTTAAACAATAGTACTGCTTTGTTCAAGTTAACTGTTTATATTGTCTGTTTTATCAAAGTTAAGTATATATATATTAAAGTAAAATTTTGTTAAATCTTACCTAGTTTGTTAAAGAATTGTCACCATCTTCAGTTGTCCACAAGGATGAACCAGATGTATCAAAGGTACTGGCTGTCTTCATTCCTCATCTTCAACTTCCCACCATGCATGATCTAGCATCCTTATCATCAACTCTCTTGATAGAGAATCTTCTTTCAGCCAGAATCTGAATAATTAGTTGCCATTCTTCCTAATCTCTAGTGTATGCACTCCTGAAGATTCATGAAACACTCATCTTATGATTCATTCTTCTTGATCCTTTCAGGAAGTCATCATCACTTGATATCAGCGTCTCCCATATATTGGTTAGATCACTAGATGCATCAAACCTTAAGCCGGTTGAGTTTGTGCTCCTAATAGTCTGTACAACTCGATATAGGTGATATAAATCTGTCTTAATCTAAGATTGCTGTTATCTCCATAAAGTATCAAAAGCCCTGAAGTGATTATTTGCTCTGTGAATGATGAGATATCTCCATCAGGTGAATTCAATAATTGGAGCTCTGTATTATGGAGTTTCCTTTTAAATGACTCTCTATCTTGTGCATTCTTTTCAAAGTCTAAACCCTAGATAGTTTCTAAGCTCTTCCAATTGTTTCTGTTCTCAACTTGTCTTTTTGATGGTGTTCTTCAGCAATTGTAGCTTTCCTTTTCTTCCTTAAGAGTCTCTTTTCATCTCTTTCCTTCAACATCTGCTTTTCTCTCTCTGAGTCCATTGGAATAAAATCTTTGAAGGAGTCTTTAATAGATTCTTGAACTTTGTCATACAGTTCCTTCATCTGTGGATACTTTAGCTTTTGCAAATTCTTGTATCCTTGACCTTTTAAAAAGTTCATCATTTGATTCCTTTCTTGAGCAAGAGAAGTAGGTTTCCTCAAAGTAGTCTTTGGCTTTGCTTTCTTCAATTCTTCAAACCTTTTTCTTTCTTCTTCTGCATCCCATTCAGCTTGAATCTTTCTAGCAACCTCCTCATCATTTGTAGTCTCCAAGGCTCTGATTTGTTGAAGAGTTAATTTCTTCTTTTTGGGTTCTTCTACCAAGATCCCTTTGCCTTTATCTTTCGGGTCAGTAGCTTGAGATGGTTGTTGAGGTTGAGGTTGAGATTGTATGGGACCAGGAATGCTTAAACCTCTTGGTCTAGAGATATTAGCAAGAACTTCATCAACTTTGAACTGTTCTTCAGACCCTTCTTCTTGAGTTGGACGAATTGGGCTTGAAGGACCTGCTTCATCATCAAAATTTAGGGTCCTTGGAGTAATAGTACTCTGTCTAGCAGTACTTTGAATTGTCTCCAAATCCAGTTCTTCAGTATCTCCACTCTTTACATTAGAAGCCTCTTTCTCCTCAATATTGATTTCTTCAGTTTCATCACTTTTTCTTTCCAAGTCAGGAGTAACAGCAGCATCTTTATCAACAATATCTTCAAAGAAAGGTTCTGCTGTATAATCTTCTTGAACATAGTGCTCTTCAGACAAAGTTCCTTCATCCTTATTCCTCCCCAATTTGACTGAAGACACTTTCTTCTTTTGCTTCTTTCTGCTTTTCTTAAGCTTTTGACTTTCAACCCAAAAAGCATGATGTTTGACCACTGGCTTTACCATTTTTGACATTTTCTTGAGTTTGACCTTGAGCTTGTTAATCTGTTTAGCTTGAGAAATGGTTTGTCTTTTGAGTCTCTTAACTTCCCTGTTCAATGCATATAAATCCAAAAGTCCCTCATCTCCTCCAGATGTTTGAGACGCATCTGTGGGAGTATAATCATTGGGAGATTTTGGAATAGCAGTTGCACCTTGAGCTGTATCGGTACCTTGAACTTCATCAGTACCTTGAGCTTGAGCAGTACCTTGAGTGTCAGCAGTATCTTGAGCAGTACTAATACTAGCTTGAGCAGCACTTTGAGTAGGGGTACCTTGAGCATCCCTTGGAGTAGTTTCAGCCCTAGAATGAGTGCTCTCACTTTGTGCTTCTTCTGCTGCTAATGTTGTAGCTACCTCTAGCATGGGTGGAGTTAAAGGTGCAATCCTTCCTGAGAACTTAGGACTATGTTTTCTCATAAAGGTAAATACCGTACCTGCACACACAAAACAACAAAAACAAGTATATCTATTGCCATTTAAGTGTGAGTTTTTGGTCATTTATGGATTATTAGGTAATAAACAGATATGTGTATTTTAACACTTATCAAAATACCCCAAACTAAAGATCGCGTGTCTCAGCGCCAATATTTACATGCCTTATAACCAAATATCCGAAACTAAAATTCCCATTAAACCTTTGAAAAGTAGCAAAGATTTTTGTTGAGAGAGCTAAGAGATCACAAGTTATAAAACACCCGATTTCCCATTTTCAAAGATTTTTTATTTTTTATGATTTTTTTGATAGACTATCTAACTACAACTTGTGTGACATAATGTATTATTTTCATTACCTTATTGGTAACTTTTAGGATCATAGAACAAAAAGCACTTGAAAAGTGTCTTAAAAGATAACTTCATCATTCCCGACTTTTCACTTTTTACCCATGCTAAGCTTAAAAATAAGATCACTGTTAAGTACGAGCTAAGATGCTAAGACTACTTATAATTACAACTTGTGAATTTCTCTTCCCGACATAAATCATATATTTAAGTGTGTGTGCTCAAATTAATTTAAACCATTAAATCCACATATTTAGATAGTTGAAATCCGACCAAGCTTTACACATGGGCCTTTTGGGCTAATATGTTAATCACTTAGTAAGATCACAACTCAAAGCAAACAAAAACCTCCTTAGCTAAGACATCGTTGGTTCACTTGTCTCATGAATGACTTTCTTCTCTAGCATCCCACCGTCATCGGGTAAGTGCTAAGGCTTTTGACACCCCATCTGGAGAATAATAATCGAGACGCATGAACTTCTGATAAAAAAGCCTTGCAGACTTTTGCAAACATTAATTCAAAAGAATACCTTGGTTTTAGAGAATGAAACTTTTACTATTTATTTTCTAACTTGCAACATTATTATTATTATTTACATTATTAGGCTAGGAACTGGTATCACTTTTCTTTCGACGACACATCGGCCACGCCTCCGACAAGAGCTCGTGTACTTATTATGATACCAACCCTAAATATACATCCTCCATCCTTTCTTTCGATGTCACATCGGGAGCGAACCGACAAATGCCCATGTACTTTATTGCGATGGAGTTTGTATATTACTTATTAACACTAAGGATTTATAACTTGCATCCTTTTTATTTATCAACTACATTTTTTTTTCATATTAAATTATTAATTTAACACATTATTTTTGCAAATAGAAAATTTTCATTTTAGAAAACCAAAGTATAAACTTGAACTAAAATTCTTATTTACAAATGATGTTGACTTCATCATCGATAAAGCTTTTTCTCTAAATATGTTGATTAGACTTTTAAGAGTAAAACTCTAATTTGTAAAAATTAAAGAGAACACGTATAATTAATCATTTTAAGAACTTCGAGGAAGAAAAACCACAAGTTATTCTTATAAGCCTTTAAGCTTTCCAATTAAACTTTGTTTAGCATCCTAACTCATAATCAACACTATCATCTCTTATTCTTTGCAATTTAAAATCCCTAATAAAGAGATTCGCAAATACTTAGCCCATATAAAATCCAACTCGGCATATTTAAAATCTACTTGAGATTAGCACAAGTCTTCATTTACTAATGATTCAAGTCTAGCATGTTTAGATTGATTAGGTCTTAGAGAATTAAGATCTTGAATTTCAACATTAACGGTTTTCTTTGCTTTTGGTTTTGGGATTTCAATGAAAATGGAATCTTCTTCCTCTGGAGGTGGGATATGTGCGGTATTTTCCAAATTTGGATTTTGCACTTTTTCCATTGACGTCTTCGGGTTTTGTTCAGGTTCTTTTTGAGGATCTGAAATAACGGGAGTAGGAACAAGAGGAGTCGAAGGTCCTTCCAAAGTTTTACCGCTCCTTGTGGTGATAGCATTAATTTGCTGACGAGGGTTAGTTATGGTTTGACTTGGAAGAGTTCCTGAATTCGAAGTAGAGGCGGAATCTTTGAAATTATTACAAAGATTTGTCAACAAACTCGTAACATTAGCCATTTGATTCTGCAAATTTTAACCTTGATTTTAAACATTCTTCAACACCGCATCGTTTGCCTTGACGTAGTTTTCAAAATCCATTTTCGAAACACCTTGAATTTAAGGCGTAGAAGCTTGATATGGTGGAACTTGGTAAACCGGTGGTTGATTGGTCGGTGGTTGAAAACTTGACCTTGATTGTTTTGATGGTTTTGATTGAAATTGTTTCCACGGTTTTGATTCGAATTGAAATTGTTTCCTTGATATCGGCTTTGGTTTCCTTGGTTGTTTTGAACATTTGGTTGATTAAATCCGTGTGGTCTCATCTGATTTGCCATATTAGGAGGATTCCTTTGAACAAAGTTGCCAACGGCGGCGGTTTGTTGGAATTGATGAATGTTATCATGAAAAACGGGAAATTCATTCCTTGTTAACGGACAATTGTTGAAATTATGGTTTGAACCACATGTAACACAAACTTCCTCGACTACTTTGACGGTAGCAGGAGTTGTAACATTCTTTTCAACAATCATCTTTTCTAATCGGCTCATTCGAATATCCAATTTGTCTTCAAGAGAAGCGACGAGTTGTTGAAATTCAAAAGAATTAGGAGGTGTAGAAGTAGAAAGAGGAGCATTCGTACTCACTCTTGGTTCAATTGCACAACTTCTTGAATAACGAACCTTGGATTTACTCTCAATAATGGCTAAACCATCACGAGGCATCTTATCTAGAAAATTTCCACCCGCGGCGGAATCTAAAGCATCTTGATCATTGGTATTCAAAGAATTGTAGAACGTATCAAGTTGATGTAATTCCGAGAAACCATGATGAGGACATTGATGAAGAAGTCCTTTGAAACGTTCCCATGCTTCGTTGAAAGTTTCATTCGGTTTTTGCAAGAAAGTAGTGATTTCATTTCGAAGGTAAGTTGTCTTCGAAGGTGGAAATAATTGGTTTATGAATTTCGAGACAAGATCATCCCACGTTAGAATCGATCGAGGTGGTTCTTTATCACAAAAGGACAAAACCCAAAATCAGCACCCCGCAACCTTTGCCACTACTTTCACACTTTAGTCTTCAAGTTTCCAAAAAGATTACACAAATGGTCCTTGGATCCTTAATGGGCCTTAAAATCTCTTAAAACATTACTCGGATCCAAAAGCCCAAAACCTAAAAGCCTTAGTTTCCCTTTTATATAACTCCAGGGACCCAAGTTGCCAAAAATAAAAGTCATTTAACACTATGACTTTTAATAAACCAAAGAGAGGGGCCAGAGTTTTGCATTAACCAATCTCTTTACCCTTTTAACCGTTTAGTTTTTTTTAATAAATTTTATTAAATTAAATAAAAAAAAATTTAAAATTTTTTCTTTTATTATTATTAAAAAATTTTAACTATATTTTTTTTATATTTTTAATTTTTTTATTTATTTTCAAACTTTTAATTATTTTTTTTATAATATGTAATATTAATTTATTTTATTTTCTTTAAATTTAAATTTTTAAAAATTTTTTAACTTTTTAATTTTTTATATACTTTTTATTATTATATATTAAAAAATTTTATATTACTAAAATTTATTTAAAAAATATTTATTTTTTTTTAATTTATAATAATTTTATTTATTTTATTTTTCTTAAAAATTTTTTTAAATTTTTTATTTATTATAAATTTTATTTTAATTTTTAATTTTAATATTAAAATTATAAATTTTTATTTTAACACATTTTTTTTATTTAATTAACTACTTAAATTTTTAAAATTTTAAATAATTTTATTATTATTTTTTTTTTTTTTTTTTTTTTAAAATTTTTTTTCTTATTTACTTTTATATTTATTTTTATTTATTATTTAAATAAAATTTTTTTATTTTTATATTTTATTTAAATTTTATTTTTTTTTTTACCTATTTTTTTTAAATTATTTTTTTTTTTTATTTTTATTTTTCTTAATTTATTTTTTTTTTATACATTATTAATTTTATTTATATTAATAAATAATAAAATTAATTTTTTTTATTTTACACATATTTTATTTTTTTTTTTTAAATACTCTTTTTTATTATTAATATTATTAATTTTTTTTTATTATTTTTTATTTTTTTAATTTTTATTTTTTTTTTATTTATTTAAATCTATATTTCTCTTATTATTTTTAATTATATTACTTTTTATTTTTTTTTATTAAATTTAAATATTTTTATTTATTTTTTTTTTTAATTTTAAAAATTATTTAAAAAATTTAAATTTTTTTTTTATTTTTTAAATTTTATTTTTAATTATTATATATTTTTTTTTTAAATTTTATTTTTTATTTTTATTTTTTTATTTTTTAATTATTTTTTTAAATTTTTTAGTTTAAAATTTTTATAAATTTTTTATTTATTTTTTGAATTTTAATTTTTTTTTTTTTTTTTATTATTTTTTTTATATTTTTATTCTTTAATTTTTTAAACTTATATTTTTTAATTATTTATAAATTTTCTTTATTTTTAATTTTAAATTCATTTTTTATATTATTTTAAAACAAAATTATTTTTTAATTTTATTTTTTAATTATTTTTTTAAATACAAATATTAATATTATTTATTTTATAATTTTATTTTTTATATTACTCTATTTTTTTCATATTTAATTATAAAATTTTAAATAATATTACACTTTTAATTTTTATTAAATCAAATTATTTACTTATTTATTTTATTAAACCACTATTATTTTATTTTATTTTATATTTAACAAACCTATAACTTTATTTAATTTAAATTTTTTTATAATTTTTTCTATTTTTTTTTTTTTTTCAACATTAATTTTTTTATTTTATTTTTATAAACAAATTTTTTAACAAAAAACTTAATTTTTTTTATTTTTTTTAAATTATTTTTTATTTTTAATTTTTTATTTTATTAAAAACATTTTTATATTTTTAACACTTTTTTTTATACTTTAATTTTTTTAGTATTAAATTTTAATTAATTTTTTTTTTATTATTTAAAAATTTTTTATTAAAAAAAAAAACCTTTAAAAATTTTATAAATTTTATTTTTTTTATTATTTTTTCCATTTATTAAAACTTTATTAAATTATTTTTTTTTTTTTTTTTTTTTTTATTATTTTTTTTTTTTATTTTATTTTTTAATATTATACTATTTTTTTTATTGCCATTTTTTTTATTTATTTTTATAATTTCTTTTACTATATTATTAAAAATTTATTTATATCATTTTTATTTATAATTTATTTATATATATTTTATTTCATAATATTTATTTAATTTTTTTATATTTTATATATTATTACATTTAATATTACTTATTTAATTTTAATAATATTATATTACTTCAATATATTTATATTTTTTAATTTTATACATATCTATAAATTTTAAAATATAAATTTTAATATTTTATTAATTTTAATATACAATACCTTCAATTAAAATATATATTTCTTATTTAACTAACACATATTTTTTTATACAATATATATCTATTTTATTATATAATTATTTTTGTCTTTTAATTTTTATTTTTTTTTATAAACTTAATTTTTAAAAATTATTATTTAAAAAAAATTATAATTTTTATAACACTTATATTATATATTTTTATTACATTTTTTTTTATTATTTAATTTCATATTATATTTTATTCATATTTCATTCATAATTTTACTATATTTACTTAAAAAATTTCCCTATTACAACATAATATTATTATTTAATTTTATAAATTTATATTTTTATATTTATTTATTAAATTTACCATTTAATATATTTTTTTATTATCCACAAATATTTTTTTTTATTTTTTATTCTACTTTTTTATAATAATATTGTTATTTACACACGCAACCATTTCTATTTTTTTTTTTAAATACTTTTTTAATAAAATTATTTATTTAAATTAAACATAATAAATTTAAATTTTTTTTATTAAACATTTTTATTTTTTATTTAATTTTTTTATATTGTATATTATTATTATTTGTTTTTTTTTTTTTATTTTTGTTTTTATTAATTTTTTATATGATTTTAAGCTTGTTTGTATTTTTTCTACTTTTTTTTATGTAATTAAAATTATTATTTTTTTAATTTTTTTTTTTTTTTTTTTTTTTTGTTTAATTTTTTTAATTTTCATTTTTTTTTTTCAATATTTTTGTAGTTTTAAAATATAATTTTCTTTATATATTTTTGTTTTATTTTTAGTTTTGTTTTGTTTGTTTTTATAAATATAATTTTAGTTTTTTAATTTTTTGTTTTTATTTTATTTTACGTTTTTTTTTTTTTTATTTTATTAATATTATTGATATGTTTATGGTTTTTATTTGATTTAAAGTTTAGATTTTTTTTTTTTTTTGTTTTTATTTTTATATGTTTATTTTGATTTTATTTTTTTTTTAAATAACTATAATTTAATGTAATTTTTTATTTATTTTCATTATTCTTTTTTATTTATTCTAATTTATTTTTTATTAAATTAATTTTTTTAGTTTATTTTTTTTTTTTTTTTCTATTTTTAATTTTTGAGGGTTTATGTGTTTGTAAATTTTCGTAATTAAATAAAATTTTTTTTTTTGTTTTTTTTGTTTTGTATTTTTGTTTGTTATAACATTATATAATTTTTTTTTTTTTTTTAATAAATTTTTGTTTATTTTTAGGTATTTTGTTTTTTATGTATTTTGTTTTTTGTTTATTTTTTTTACTATGTGTTTTTATATTATTTTGTTTTATTTTTTTTTTTTTTTCTATTATTTTTTTTGTCTTTGTAATTATTTCATATTTTCTTTTTTTTTATTATTTTTTTTTTTTTTTAAAATATATTTAATTGTTTTTTTATTTTTTTTTATTTTAATTATTTTTTTTTATTAAATTTTTATGTTTGTTTTATTAAATTTTAAGATATTTTAATTATTTTTTTTTTTTTTTTTATGTATTTAGTTAGATTTTTACATTTTGTTTATTCTTTTTTTTTTTTAATTATTTTATTTTTTTTAATTTATTATTTTTTATTTTTAATTAATATATTTTAATTTTAGATTTTTTGTTTTTATGTGACTTTTAAATTTGTATTTTTCATTTGTTGTAAAAGATTTATTTTAATATTTATATAAAAAATTTTTATTAAATTTTTAATATTATTTGTTTTAGAGAAGATTAATAATTTTTATGTTTTTTAGATGTTTGGTTTGAATTTCTAAAAAAAGGGCTGGGAAATACAGTTTTAATGTTTGGTTTAGATCGCGTCGCCACTACGCCTCCATTTACTCATGGTCTCTCAATATCAAGGGGCAAATGCAAATTAAATGGTGCATTGGTCAATTCATAAGGACTACAACAGGATGACAGGGTCAAATAAGTCAATCAAACGCCCTCTTTAGCTCACAATGCCACGTGGCTATAGTAAGAAGCACAAGAATGATGGTTTTTTACTTTACAATCACTCACACAACAAGTACAAGGGCCTCAACAAGGATTTCCTCAAGGAGTCTTGGCGATCGCTGTGTTGATGATGAAGAAAAGTGCATCCAAGGTGTGGACAAGCATGATCCAATCATTTGGGATGATCAAGGGTTATGTTGACTGGAGCGCTGCTGCGAACAGTTACCCGACAATCGATGAAATCTCGAGGACTAGACAGGTTCAGTAGGTGCTAAAAGAGCACACACTCACACACAGGTCGGGGATCTTTCCTCTTTTCTAGAACAGTTGGATTCTCTATTCTCGAATCACTTACTATGGCTTCCCAAACGATACCTTATCTCTTCATATATCGCATACAAGTTTATCATTTCATTTTCACCTTAGTGTGCTTTTAGATTTTATTGTAAATTTACTTAAAATCAGTATGTAATTTCTTTTAGTAATGGTATATACACTCTTTTCAGTTAATAGAAATTTTCCTAGTGTCTCTATTAAATCCTTAGTAATAAGCTTAAATTTACTGTGTTGAGATATTTGGAGTTATGGATTCATAAGCTACTCAATAAGCTCATATTAGCTCATCCAGTCGCTATAGCTTGGAATTTTGAGTCTTATTCAGTCCTAATCATACCTAAACACCTAAAAATCAAGTTTAAACATTTACCGTACTTGGCTTTTGGACTTATTAGCTTTGGAAGGGAGATACGCTTCATGGAGGGTCTCCAAGTGACTCTTTATATACTTGCTAATCCAATAGGATAAGCTGTAGCTGATAATTGAGTTTGTTGCTTCTGTTAGCTGAGCTAAAGTAAGTTTTTTCATTTGAAATTCTCGATGATTCTTAAATTAATTGTATTCAATAATAGTTCATTAGTTAGATTTGCTTATTTGCTTATTCTATTGGCTTAATTGGCTTTATAGTTATTTCATTGATGTCTTATTAGTGATTTAATTACATAGTGTTTTTAGCTTAATAGTTATAAATCTTGTTTTTGCATTTATTTGTCTTATATCACATATAAAAACCAAAAAGTATGTTAGCATTAGTGGTAGATTCTTTGATTTAGCTTAATTAGTTGTTAAATATTTATTCATTAAGCTTTGTTTTAAGTTTATTATGTCTAGAAAGTTAAAGGGATGTTTTGTTTAAATAAATTTTCAGTTTTATTCATAAATGCATCGGTCAAGAGTAAGTTTTAGTTGAAATTTGTTACACACATTTAATTCTTTTTATCCATATTGGGAGTTTAAAAGTTAACAAGTCATAAGTATGAGGCATAACATTTAGGATTATATTGACAAATGATCTTGTTTAATTCTTGGTTTTAGAACTTAGTGAAAATCTGGGGGACGAGATAAATTTATCCTTCCTGGACATCCGTAGATTATTATCTTGGGGCTTTCTCCATTCTATGATCCAATGTTGTAAATACTAAAAGGAAGTCAAAACAGGTAGTTAAGGAAAAGTAAAAGAAAGGAAAAATCCAAAAATTTTAAGGGATAGTTGGTGTACTATAAAAAAAAAGGGTGAAAACAGGACTTGTTCAAAAATATTTGATTCTTTAAGTTCTCCTTGAACAAACACTTAGCTATTTTCGAGGTTTTAGTCAAGGAGATTGAATTCTAGGTTTCTTGAGTGTTTTACTTTAGACATTGCCGTTGAGGCACCTTATGGCAATACCTTAGTATGGGGGATTTTGGTATGTGCTTAATTACACATACCATTTTCCATTAAATACGGACTTAAATGGCTCCTAAAAAGTACCGCAAAATAACATTTATTCTATGGTTTCGTTTGGAATTCGTGCTCAGGTACGGATATTCAAAATAGAAAAGCCAAAAAACAAACCAAAACAAGCAAAGATGAAAAGGCCAAGTCAAGTCAAAGTCTTAAGTCAACCACATGAAAAAAAATTCAATACAAGTAAGCGGACCTAAACTGCCCAAACTCACAGTTGTATTACAAGAGTAAAATCGACAAGGTCGAAATTCCAAAAACGGGCAAAGTTTGAAACAATGAAGTTATAAGAAGTGAGGGGCCAAAGCTGCCAACCTACCTGAAACTTCATTTCTTCCCGCCTAAAATAACAATACCCAGGTACAGTTCGTTAAGGATGTTTCCCATTACCTTCCTCCCCTACAAAAACACTCAACACCCTAGATTAAATAATTTCAACCACTCCTCTACCACCCCCAGCTGTATAATTCCATGTTGGCAATCCCACACATCACCATTCCCAATTAATTTTAAATTGGCTATGATGACTCAAGAAGCACGCGCAAAAGAAATTGAAGGCTGGGATTTGTTTAGAATTGCCTCAACATCACAGCACACTTGGTTTTTTGTCTCTATAAAAGAAACACACAGAAGAAAGATAATTCGAAGAGGAAAGATGACTTCGGCTATATAAATAGGAGCCTTTTGTAAGGCCTTTGAGAGAAACTAGTGTGATAGTGTCTTTAAAGATGTCGTGAAGCTTGAAGATAACTGAGTGGCTGATATATGTGTTGTTTAAGTCGTATGTTACTGTGGAAGTCTTTGATCAGTCACTTACAAAGTAGGAGTCCAGTTAGTCTTTTTGACAATGCTAGTTACTATTTAAGTTGCTGCATGTTTTGGATAGACTACTTGGGTAGCTCGGCTTAGGGTAAATATTGAGATAAGGTTGGGTGAGAGAGTTTGAGTAGAGTCAATTTACTATCCAAAAGTGTTACGTTTTTTTAATAGTGTTTTTGTTTTATCGTTTTTTAAAGCTCTCTCAATATTCAAGCTTGTTACAACGTTTGTTTTAACATAGGTGAACCTATAGAGAACGTTTTAAGATTAGTTTAAGAGATGAAATCTATAATAATATCTCACTCTTCAAAATACGCTCACTCACAGCTTGTATGTTTGATATGATGATAATTGCCAGTTGCTGGACTGGGCTTTTTCTGGGAACTCTCTCACTACGCTTTGTTTCTATACAATGCTAGAGCTTGTAGTTCTCTCTTTGGTTAACCCTGTTTTGAGCAAGAAGGGATATTGTAAAGGTCTCTACTCTCTTTTTCTTTACTTTCTTACTTTAATGTAGAACTGTGCTTATTAGGCTTATTTGTTTACTTATGTATTGACTTATGTTTGTGCTTTATCAGGGAATGTTTAGTGCTTATCTTAGATTAGTTGTTAGTTTTAAAAAGTGAGATTTGTGCTAACTTTCTTAGGTTAGTAGCGGTTAGCTCAATATTGAATAAAACTATAGTTGATATGAAGACGTTAAACTACTCGTCTATGAAAAAGTCCAGTCTTATTACGTGCTTATTTCACTGTAATAAAGTTCTGTATATAAGATACTTATATTTTGTCAATTTGAAGTGATTCTGTTTTTTTATATATTCAAGTTTGAAAAAAAAATGATTCTTTGGAAACTTTAAGGGAGTTGTTTGGTACTACAGCAACAGTTAGTAGACTAATCCCATTGGTTAGTACCTGTGTTAGGGTGTTTCATATTGTTTTGGATTTTAAAGCGCTAGCAGTGCCTAACTCGCAAAGAGCTTATCTCGGTACTAACTCCCAAGTTAGTACTGTTAGTCTAAAACTGGTAGTATGGTGGTTCAGTTTTGGCTTATCTAGAGTTAGATTGTATTTCGGATTTATGTAGATTTATTTAGCTTAGTTTAAGAAGTTAGTATTTGTAAACCGCCATTTTCCTTTACTGTCTTTAAGGAGGAAGCTCTTATTTTATAGCGCTCTTATTTTTCCGTTTTTCAAAAGTATTTTTCTCATACTAGTGTATCAGGTTAGGAGCTCTTATTTAGCTTATTTGTCATTTCTAGGTTATTTCCGCAGTTGCATTATTTTTTATGCTCTGGAGTGCTTAGATAGTTAAATTTTCTTGGTTTTAGGCTTAGTTTTACTTATTTCTTGTTGCATTTTTGAACTAGAACAGTACTACACTGTAGATGAGCGAGCTCAAGTAACTAACTCGCCATTGTTTAGTAGATAGGTAGTGTAATAATCTGGGTAAGTACTGTTGTTAGTACTGTTGAGTCTGCTCCTTGCTTATCCGTAGTTTAATTGCTTTCTGAATTTGGCTTATTATAAAGTTAGGTATAGCTTATAGCTGTGTCCGTAGTTATAAAAGTTTTAAGGGTTTTCTCGCATTTCCTAGCCTTTATCACTAGATCTCTAGCTTCTTTTCCTTTCTTATTCTTGTTTTGTGCATTTTGCTCATTAGGTGTTGAGTGCCCTTTCTTATTCCATATTCCTTGGTGCTGAATTCAAAGCATGCAATGATCATTTTATATTCGATTTTCCATTCTAGCTATGTTTCTGAGGACTCATAACGACCCTCGGAGATACATCTGCTATACGCTTCAGTGTTTCTCGCATTAATATTTTTCTGCGGTTTTTTGTTCTCTTGTTACATCTATTATGTTTATAATTTATTGGTACAAATATAGGCGTGAGAAGAAGCGTGTCAACGGGAATCGTCTCATAAAGCTCATGAATTTTCTGTAGGAACAAGTTCAATCGGGTCAGTCAAGATACGGGCCTATGATCACTTAGGAGCTATCATGGGTTATGAGAGTGTTATGTTATGGGTGACTCAGTGTGAGCTAAAAGGAGTATTAACTCCGTGGGAGGGATTGGACACATCTAATTTCTGTAGTGGCCAATTTTGTGATTCTGATCTTAAAATAGTGGCTTCAGAAAGTCATTACTTACGCTCGTGTGTGTGATAATTAAGGGTAGACAGATTATCGCTCTTGTAAAAGGTAGTCGTGGGCACTAATTTGTACACGATTATCAGTTGTTGAAATTGAGTGACAGTACGGACTTCGTCCTGTATATTTGCTTGTGTCCGCAAAGCTTTCCAAGTCCAGACTCATGGTTGTAATCGCGCATTCGTCATTTGTAAACCATTTAAACGTTCGGCACGAATAAATGATATTGCTCGACAAGATCTGAGTTTAGAGGTCTACCCAAGATTGAAGTATTGAAAAAAAAGAAAGATCATCCTTTGCTCAGCCTTGGTCTTAGAGACTTGGAAAAATGGCAAGAGAGTTCTGTCTCACTGACCTCATTAAATTCTGAAAATCTCAAAATATGGAAGTTCTTTATTACCTTCACATGGATCTGTGTTTGGTCCTTGAGTGTCCAGAGTATTAATAGGGAAGCAATACATTCTTTCAGTCATCGGTAGATGACTATTCAAGATTCCACATGGGGTAAATGGTTTTCTATAGAGGTCATAAGGAGATGAACCGCCAGAGTTTGACGTACATCCAACTTTCCTAAGCATAAATTACAGTCTTGACATCAAAACAAGAACAGTCGCAGATTCGCATCCGCTCAGCAGTGATACACAGAAACGGAATTCGTCATCGCACAAGTTAGTGTCTGAATAGCGTTATGAGATGGTGTTGGCAATATTTCTATCTCATAAAGTCTTTCCGCATGAGAGAAACTCCTTAAAACACAGAAATAGGAATCTTATTATGCTTGTTGTTGGAGAGACGTGTAATGCGTTTACACTGTGTAGAGCATAAGCCTACGTACAGATAATGATGATTTCTATCGGGAAAGCTCTATGTTTCTTTATGGGCAGAAGCGGTAGCTCCTATGTCATGTTATCACCAGAGATACCGATCTACACCGTTAATCATACTCGTCATTTAATGCGTGAAAACCCCCTTATGAGCGTTGTGTCATGTAAGAAGCCTGATCTTACAGTCACGGTAAATGATTGGCGTTGTAATGTGTGCTTGCGCTCTCAGATAAGAGAGAGATACTAGTTTGCTTCTGATAGAGGAATTGATATATAGCACGCTGATAATCGCTGTGTAGGAGACTAAATTTCAAAAGCCAAAGCTTGACATGGGGATTTTCGTTTGGGGCATGCTTCCTAACGTGAGGGAGGGCTCATGTATTATTCCGTGAAGATTTCTGAGTGATGGGACTAAGTGAGTACTCAGCGATCATATCTCTGTAATCGAGTAGTCTGTGAAACGAATTCTTATGCGCACAGACGACTGTCACGCGCGAGTGAGAAGTTTATCGCAGTCAAGCGTGTTTCAGTATGGGCTCCTTGTGCGCATGGGCTCATGGGTTGTATAGGACATCGACTGCCTCATCACGTGTGTGATATCTTGAGCAGAGTTGAGAAAGTGATAATGATAGTGATGTATCTCTTTCTGTAAGTTCAGGGCGTTAACCTGCTCTATGCCGTGTTCTTAGAGTACACTAGATGTATGAGAGAGTGTGCCTGAAGGTAGATATATTTCAACAAATGTATGTATTGAAACACTTGAGCAATCTCGAGTCGAATGAACAGTACCTTCGGCTACTGAAATTAACGCTCAAGAGTTGTTCCACAGGGTACAGCTTTGTCTAAAACGGTTTGCTCAAGATGCACCATCAAAGTGCTTCATCGTCAACATCCGATATTTATATTTCCAGTACACATTAAAGAAAAGTGCGAAGAACCCACTCTCGATCTGTTCTTCATCCTTCACATAACCTTGTAACTGGGATCCCAGGTTTGGAACAATCATTCTCATCTGGGAATGTTAATTTAGCAGATCCCAACCAAGTTAATTGACCACTCCAGATCAATCTCAGAAGATGGACAAAGATCATCCTCTGCGATAAACCATAGTTGGCAATCCTCTACGTCATTTGTAATCTACCAGAAAACAGTACATCCTCGCTGCTTTGTGGTGCTGTTTCCATTACTGAACTGTCCAAAGTTCGATCAACGAACATCAATAAGGCCGTGATAGAAGACTGCTGGTTTCAAGCCATGCAAGATGAAATTCATGAATTTGAGCGACTTGAAGTATGGGAATTAGTACCTCGCCATCTATGTTATGGTTATCGCTCTCAATTGGATCTAACAAAGTAAAGCTTGAATGAATATGGGGATGTATGATAAACAAAGCTCGGTAGTTGCAAAAGGGATATCGTCAGATCGGAGGAAGGCTTTGTTGTGTTGAAGAAGAATCAGTGTTTGATCTAGTTGCAAGAGTGTGATGGCCATCAGAGAATTGTGCTGCACAAGCACTAGCGCACCAAGGCGATCGGTATCATAGACAGTAATGTGAGAACCTTATTGGTTGCTCATTTTGTGTACCTGACGGGAGGTGGTCAAAACTACTTTTTCTGAATGGTTAATCTTCAAGAAGAAAGAAGTCTTTGTCAGTCACTGAAGGATTTGGGACCAGAAAATCTTACTCACGTGATCGTTGAAGAGAAGCTCTGTATGGGCTTAAGCACGGCACCAAGGCGTGTATGAATACTCTCCAAAGTTCTGTTGGCCCACAATTTCTTCAAGGGTGCCGTAGACTTCCACGTTTATTCACACGCAAATCAGGCAAACACATTATACGTGTTCAATTATCGTAGATGGACATCATTTTGTGCCTCAAAGATCAACATGCGTGGTACATATTTTCAAAGAGATGAGCTCTAAATTTCAGATTGTCGATGATGGGAGCAAAGGTTCGTTTTTTCTATAGGACTAATCTAGTTTCTCAAGTCCCGGAAATGGGGCATCCTTATTAACAAGCGAAATATGCTCTCGAACCTTAAAGAAATTTGGAATGGATCTCTTGACCCTGGTCGATACACCGATGGTAGATCAATTGAAAACTAAGACGAGGACTCATGGGGATTCCAGTTGACCCAAACTCGATTAGAGAATGGTTGCGCCCGTTGTACCTCACAGCAAAGTAGACCACCGACCTTGTATTCGCCGTGGTGCATGTGTGTAGATATCAGGCTTAAAAGCCTACCAAAAAGCACTTTGAAGCTATCAGAACGTTTCTTTATACTGAAAGGAAATCAATTTTAACCATTTTTTTGGTCTTTGGTATCCGAAAGACAACTCCATGTCACAAACAGCTTTCTGCTTAGATGCGGATCATGCGGGATGTCAAGATTAAGAAGAAGTACGTTGGGAGTGCTCAGTTTCTAGGAGATAGATTGGTTAGCTGGGTTCATCAAGAGCACAAAAGTATGCACGGCAATATCAACTACAAAGGCTGAATACATCGCCATGTCTGGATGTTGTGCTCAAATACTTTGGATGCGATCACAGCTCAAAGACTACGGATTTGACTTCAATAAAATTCCTCTGTACTGTGATAACAAAGTGATACTTACTCTGTGCTTTGATAACAACGTCCACACTCTCGCTCTAAAACACATCCACATTCGGCCCATTTCATTGGGAGAGCAGGGTGGAATATTAGAGTGGTTTTGAACTCTACTTCGTGGAACGAATTCTCGCTTGAGACATTCTCACCAAAGCATTACAGAGAACGGTTCGACATTTCTTCTTCCACGCCTAGGCATGAAGAGTTTGACCCCTGATACTCTCAAACGTCTTCAAGATGGAGAGGATGAGTAAACAGAATGTCTTCATAGATCCTTTGTAAATAGGTCAAAACAAAAGGATATATATATATATATATATATATAACTTAACTTACTTAGGAAACATTTTAAGTCATTTGGAATTACTAAAAGGCTTGCAATTACTTCAAATTGCAACCCGGTTTGATCTCTGGGCATGGATTACTTCATATCCAAGCATTATGGGAGTATAGTAATACAATGGTGATGGTAGAGCTGTTCGCCTGATCTTTTCATCTCAATCAACGACTACAGCTCTTTCAATAGAAAACGGGTCGTTGTTTGAGGGGGAGAGTGAATGTGAAAATTTGCTTCATCACACAAGGTTGTATGCTATGAAAGTGTAATTATAAGATGGTTGTTGTATTCTAATGGGTTAATATTTGAAGGGGAGTTAATTAATTTTAACTCAAAGGTCCAAAGTTATCTATAGTTATAATGATTAGGGTTTAAAAGCAATTTGCTTTTTGTTTCCTAGCCTTATTAACCAATAGGGACTAAATTGGCCAATTGCCTAAACTTAGAAGATCCTTAGAAATACTTAAAACAAAAAATAAAAGAAGATGGAAACCTAAGGGACTGAATCTGCCAACTTGCAAACTTAGGATATAAAAGAGGCGGCGAGTTGGTTTTTGGTCAAACTGTTCAAAATCCAGTCAACGATAAAACACACACACACTCTCACGCAACTCGCCGCCAAGAACAAAGCCTCAAATCTTTGATTTCCAGTGTTTCTTGCAAAGGTATTTATCGAACTTTAATCTATATCATTTATTCTATGTGTGTATCAATGGAATCGAATGAAAACACATTAAAAAGTGTAGAAAAAATAGATCTAGGGTCGTTTTAGATGAAAATGCCAATGTAGTGTTGTAAGGTGTGATTTAGTTGCTGGGAATTGTTCATAAGGCATATATTAATAAGTTTTGATGTGTGGATTTCTATCTCAAACAATAGTGAATGATTTGCCTATGTTTCTTAATGGCATGTTGACTTTTAGAAAGTAAAAGTTTGTGTGTTTGATGGAATGAATGGTAGTAATGTGTATCTTATGCGTAAGAAAGCCTAGGAATGCCTTAGGATGTGATTAGTTTTGACAAAGGAGGTGCGTGGTTTGAATTTTAAAAAGGCTGTCCAGATGGCGAGTTGCTTATGTTTCTAGGTGACGAGTTGGTTTACTTATTATTATTTTAATGTTTTCAAGGAAACCGCCGCACCACGGCGGTTTAGTTGAATTTATTATTTTTTAATAACTTATTCAACCCGCTGGTTCACAGCGAGTTGCCTAATGGCGGGTTGATTCACAGCGAGTTGCCTAATGGCGGGTTGATTCACAGCGAGTTGCCTAAAGGCGGGTTGATTCACAGCGAGTTGCCTAAAGGCGGGTTGATTCACAGCGAGTTGTCTAATGGCGGGTTGACTAACAGCGGGTTGCCATAATTTTCTATTATTTTATTCCAATAGGTAAACCGCCGTCTCTCGGCGGTTTGGTCGAATATTTTTATAAATTAAAATATTCA